>PVKS010015371.1:0-46107 GCA_004027875.1 Aplodontia rufa | reverse complement strand
CTAACGATCATGGCTACACACCCTGGGATATGTGGAACATAACTCTAGTTTCATTCCAACAGTGATTGCCTTGGACAACCTCTTCATGCATCAACTTTCTCATTGGAGACCTCAGGTCAGGGGCAGAAAGAATACAACAAACATGGAGCTCAAGCAGACCTGAAGTCAAATCAACCAATGGGTGATGGGACCCCACCTGTCAGTCACTTCATGTCTGTGAATTTCCATTTTTCTTACCTATAAAATATAACTTTTGTGAGGATTAAATAGAATATTCCTCTGCTAAAATGGCGTTTGCCCTTTCCACTCCTCATCTGTATCTATTAAACAGTGTCCTTCCACTCCTGACTGCAGATGACACTCTGATGGGGAAAGTACCTGCCCAAGTACCAGGATGTAAAGCCAAGATCAAATGAGTAATTACTTGCAGGGTAATTAGTGCATCTAAATGTATTCAGGGTGTGTTTTAATTAAGGATGCTAAGACACACAGTTGGAAATGACTATCATGAAGGAAGAAGATCCCCACCAAAAGGGGGCATGGCTTACCAAGAAGGATCATATGGGAAAGCACCAGAGTTGATTAGGAGGCAGAAGATGAGAAGGAGAATGCAGGCAAGAGCTTTTATTATAGATTCTGTGGGAAAGGCAAGGTGAGGTATTGAATGGGTTTAAGGTGGGCTAGCGAGAATCATTTCAGTGAGCTCGGGGCTGTTCCTAGTGGCCTTGCCCTGGGATGATTAGGGTAGAGGAACAGTGGCTCAGCATGTGAGACATCTACAGAGAAGGTGGCTATGGAGGTACAGACTCTGAGCTGGCTGGTTTGCATTTGAGATGTGCTCTGGGTGAATGACTGCCTTCTCCAGGAATTAGGTAGCCATGACAGGGGCAGTTTCCCCAGGGACAGCAAGGCCCCAAGTTGGCAAAGCATCAGGAAATACAGAAAAGAAAAAATGATGCACACAATTAGCTTCTTGTGCCCTTGGAAGAAGAGGACCTGATCTTCACTGTTGATTGAACCCTAAGTCATCATTATCTCCCAAACTGAACTGGGCACTGTCTCCCCCAGTCTATCTGTCCTGGACTACACATCTCAGGGAACATCTTTATTCTTCAGGCATTCAAGTCAACCCCCTGGGAGTGGCAGATGCCTTTCTTCTGCTTCTGTAGGTCACCACCCAGATCCCTTTCCTGGAGGCTTGTTGCCTGGTGCTCAACGCTGGTGCTACATAGGTTTCATGCCAGTCTGTTCAGAGTGGCCTGCACCCAATGGCAGGCTGATGGGGAAGGACAGAGATGGCCAACTGTCTTGGTACAAACCGAGGCAACTTTGAAGGGCCATTCTACCTTGCTGGTATCCTGAGTGGTTGACAAAGGCTATTGCTGGGTCTGTATCATGGCTGGACTTCTCCCTCTGCTCTCTGCTGCTTTCTTCCCTCTCTCTCATTGACACATAACCATCCTGCACTTTAAATTCTGTCTGGTCTGCATCCAAAGAAACCCAATCCATGACTCTTAAGCTTTTACACCAGTCCTGGAAACACCACGTCCTCAAGACCTTTGAGGTCTATCTGCTTATCTTTCCCCACTGATATTATTTTAGCTCATGGCCACCATTATGTCTTATTTAAGTAACCAAAAAGAATAAGGAGCCCATCTCCTGGTTCATGATCCATGTATGATATTTTAGGTTTGATCACAGGCAACTGCAAAGGGTTTACCTGCCCTCCCCACACCAGACTGTGCATGGCCAGTGCACTGTGGTCCCTCAGAGCTTTGTACAAGGGCTCAGGTCGCCTATTCAGTCATGCTCTGACATAGATCTACAACTCCTAGTACAGGCAACTCCATGCAGAGGCCTCTTTGTCTAGGGCTTTTGGTCAAGCACTGCTTTTCTCAGGTGACTCTGTTGAGCCCTTATCCAGGGGAAGAAGGGAGTCTCAAAGACATTTTTTCCTCCAAATCCCCAGTGCTTTTCTCCTTCCCCTGCTCCTTCCCCTGGACCCTGGATCCCAGAAACAGCAGTGGCCTTTTGTTCAGAGCTACCTCAGCAGTGATACAATGCCTCTGGCTACATGAATATATCAGTCCCTGGATTGGTACTGTTCTACTAGGTGGCAGAGACCACACTGGGGGAGCGATGTCTCTTGCTGACATTGTTGCAGTAAGTGATTAAAAGCTTGACTGTTATCAGTCATGTGCTGAATAACGACGTTTCAGTCACAAGCACATATACAATGGTTTTAATGGATTATAATGGAGTTGAAAAATCCCTATCACCCATTAATGTCATAGTTGTAGCAACATCACGGTGTGATGCATTAGTCATGTGTCTGCATTGATGCCGATGTAAACAAACCTACTGCACTGCTAGTTGCACACAAGTCTAGCAGTATAATTATGTACAGTGCATAATGCTTGACACTGATGACAAATAACCAAGTTTGTTTTACATATTATGTATGTGTAAATGATATGGTTTATGTATTTACTACCCTGTGCTTTTTATCATTATTTCAGAGCATACTCATGCCACTTACACGCATGTATACAGGTGTACGTATATATGTCTTTAAAACAATGTGCTGTGTTATGTAGCTGCAGCCTCATAAGTTTTGTGTTTACCATGTCCTGTATAGCCTAGGTATATAGCCTAGATTTGTGTAAAGACACCATGATGTTCATACAATCATGTAATCATCTAACGATGCATTTCTCAGAATGCATTCCTATCATTAAGTGACACATGATTGCTCTTTCATTTTGGCTTATTGTCTTAATAAATCACTTCAACACTTGGCAGCTCTGCTCTCTCCAGTTCAGCTCAGTTCTTGATGGATTCAGAATAAGCTTCCTTATGTAGAAATGATAATGTTCCTTAAAAATGGAATTGGTATCCAATATTAACCAAGATAAACTATATTTTGGGCTGTAAAGATAAGCTTAAAAAATTTAAAACTAATTAATCATATAAAATGTATTCTCTGTACTCAAATAAAACTGGATATTAATGAAAGATATTTGGAAAAATCTCTAATATTTGGAAATCTAAAAACATTTAAAAATAACACATAGAGTCTTGGGGGGTAAACCTAATATTCAGAACTTATATATCTATCTATATATATATATTATATTTTTCGTTAGAAACATGTTTGCTTGTTCAACAAATAAATTTCTTAATAAAAAAATAACATATAGAGGGGCTGGATAGGTGGCTCAGTAGCTGGTGCACTTGTCTGGCAAGCAAAAGGACCCAAGTTCAAACCCCAGCAATACATACACAGCTAAGTGTTGAAGAAACAAAAGCCAAATGAAAAACTGAATAAAATTTATTCTTCAAAAAAATAATAATATATAAATCTGGGGATGTGGCTCATTGGTAGAGTGCTTGCCTAGCACATATGTGTTCCAATTTCAGTCCCCAATATCACTAAAAAATAAATAAAAATAAAAATGATCTATAGATAAAGAGGAAATCACAAATGAAATTAAAATCTTTTTAATTGAATAAAAATAAAAATGCAACATATCAAAATTTGTCAGCAGTACTTAGAGGAAGATTTATAGCTTTAAAATGCTTTGTTACAAAAGAAGAACGGTCTCAAATCAATTGTCTGTACTTACACCTTAAGAAACTAGAAGTACAGAAAAATAAGCCTAAAGAAAACAGAAAACAGGAAATAATAAAGGTAAAAGAAGATTCAGTGAAAATAAAAATAGAAAAACAATAGAAAAAACCCAATAAACCAAAAACTGGTTCTTTGCAAAGTCAGTAAAATTGATAAACTTCTAGTCAAATTTAAAAAAATAAAGAAGACCCAAATTATCAATAATAAAAAAACAGACTTTAAGTACATTAAAAGCATAACAAGGGAATACTCTGAATATCGTACGTTTACACATTTGATGACTTGGATGAAACACACCAATTTCTTAAAAATTCAACTAATCAATAATCCATAACCTGGATAACCCTGTGTACATTAAAGTAATTGAATTCATAGTAAAAAAAAAACTTCCCATAAATATCTGGGTCTTCCAGGGCCCCCGAAATCTCAAATCTACACAAACTCAGAAAACAGAAGTGGATGGAAGTGGATGGATAACTTGACTTTAAGCACTGTGCTTTCAAGGAGGAGAGAAATCCCCTGCCTTCCCATAACTGTCTTGGGTTCTGAGGGAGGGCTAGCCACAAGGGACCACCTGCCCTCCCGTGTCCTGAGATACGACACATTTATACCCATCTTCCATGACTCCCCTTTTTAAAAAATAGAATTCCAGTTTTCTCAAGTTGTTCTTCATTAATGAACATTATCCCTATTGCAACATCCTGAATAAAACCATCTCCTTAATTACCCAGTGCACTGTGTCTTTCGGAGTCTTGATGTGTGGACTCATAGAGGACTGGGGCTCAGCTTTGGAACCCTATTTGCTCCCTTCAGATAAGGGCCTCTCCATTCCTGACTGGGACCTGGGACCAACACTGTGTCCTACTCCTGGCCCTGTGCTCTAGACCCAGGTCTGACCATACCACATAAAGTATTTGGTTTTGGTTCCTTCTGAGAACCCATTTGAGTTCTGGGGATGGCTTCATTTGGTTCCATGCTGTGACCATTTGGTGATTTGTGAGAACAGATTAAAGGTTTATAGAGACCTTTAACTGTCAAGTGGTTGATGACAGAGAATCTGGTTTATTAGTCTTTTCTATTTGTCTCACTCTATCTTGAGCTCAAATCAATAACTAATTTCGTTCCCACTGGAAAGCAGTGGTGACTTTTGTATTTCTGTGTTTCTGTTTGACCCGTGGCTAAGATTTTATCATTAAAGCTACACACTTTCTCCCTGTGTGGCTGTATATTTATATATAGGTCTGTAATTCAGAAAGGCCTTTCCCTTTCATTGTATATATAATAACTTTCTAACTCCAGGTAGTATTATTACCAAATTTGATACAATCTTTTAAAGGTGCTCTATTTTGATTGGTTTCAAAGTAAGTAAACAGTTAGAAAACTGAATATTCCTAAAATTACCAGAACTTAAAGAAATTGAACCTTAACTGCTCTTGGTTTATTTTTTTTTAATCGTTGTTGTTGTTTTTGTAACTGGTCATTGAACCCAGGGGCACTGTACTACTGACATCCTGAATCCTTTTTTATTTATTTTGATACAGGGTTTTGCTAAGTTCCCAAGGCTGACTTCATATTTGAGATCCTTCTGCTTCTGCCTCTTGAGTAGCTAGGATCACAGGTCTATGTCACCAAGTCCAGTTCTTACACAGGTTTTCTGATTGAATAATTCTGCATTTCTTCTAAATGCTTAGTATTATGAAGAAGTGTCTAATCAAACTGAATCACTATTTTGACAAACTTTCACCTGTAAATTGAAAGATAATTTGGAAGATAATTTTCAAGATTTCCAAGTAATTTAAAACCTCGGTGTTAATCAATTGATATTGAATAGATAACTAAATCATTTCAAAGATAAAATACTGAATTATTGATTACTAAGCATAGTTTGTTATATATTCTCTTTATTTCTATATGCTACAGAGGCTATATGCTGAATCTGTTAATGAATATGTTTATATTTTCCACTTTGAGGAACTGTACTATAAGAGCAAATTTATATATAACCTTCTATGTAAGTATATAAAAAGTTGTAAAAGGTTCATCAAAAGGGAATTTTATTTGGGTAGGAGCGGTGGCATATGACAATAATCCCAGCAACTGGGAGGCTGAGGCAGGAGGATCATAAATTTGAGTTCAGCTTCAGCAACTTAGGGAGATCCTTAGCAACTTAGACTCTGTCTCAAAGTAAAAAATAAAAATAAAGTGGGCTGGGGATGCAGGTCAGTGGTAAAGCACCTCTGAGTTCAATCCCCACTACCAAAACAAAAGAAAAATTTTAAATTTCATTTGTCAACCTCAAAGCTGTCTAAGGCTTGATGGGTTTTTAAATAACATTTTAAAAAAAGAACTTAAGGCTGTGCCTGGTGGTGCGCACCTGTAATCCCAGCTACTTGGGAGAAGTTGAGGCAGGAGGATCTCAAGTTAGTCAGTCTGGGAAACTCAGTGAGACCCTGTCTCAAAATAAAACTAAAGGGGCTGGCATAAAGAAAAACGAAATTATGGCATTTTCAGGAAAATGGATAGAATAAGAGACCATTATGTTAAATGAAATAAGTCACACTCAGAAGGTTTTCTCTCTTATTTGGAACATAGAGAAGGAAAAAGGAAAACAAAGGTTGGAGTGGATTACCTAAAAATCAAAGGAAGATCAGTAGAGGAAAGGGATCAAGGGGTGGGAGGTGGAAACGCTGGGAAGTGATATTGTCCAAATTGTATTGCTATATTGTGTGAATGTACAAATGTGTAACAACAAATCCCATCAATATGCACAAATATAATGCACCAATAAAAATGTGGAAAAAAGGGGGGAGCTGGGATGTAGCTCAGTAGTAGAGTACTTGTTAGGCTTGCTCAAGAATCTGGTTTCAATGCCTAGTACTACAAAAACAGAGCGGTACTAGTTTCAGGTACTAGATGAGTGCAGAAAGAATTAATTTGGTTTCCTCAATTAAGATGGAAAATGTTTCTAGGATTAGTCATCAGTTCTTAATAAGAGGTTGTAAAAGGTTATCTGCTGTTTTCTGTGTAATCGATCCAGATAGCAGGAATTCTGTGTATTATCAAAATCATTTCCTGTGTTTTATGTTGGCTTTATTATGTTCTTGATTACAAAAACAACAAAAAAATAAAACAAAACAAACAAACTTCTTATTTAGGAAAGAGCCAAGGTTCTTTGTAATCATGTTAACTTAAAAATATATTATTGTCACTTTGGTTAAATATGTAGCCAAGTACTGTTCTTGATATCTCATGATTCTACCTAAATCCATGTTCAAATCTCCCCACAACTTTTGATATTTTGCCTTTCAAAAATCAAATACTACATGATAACTTTTGCATTTAAAACCACCTTAGAAATTTCCCAGAAGGCCCCTGAAATATCATAAAGCATTTGTTCTCTCACTTTGTAAAAAAGACAAGTGCTAGAAATATTTAGGTTTACTTGATATGATACTACTAATGAATTGAATGGCAACAGTTGTCAAATGGGAAGGGATATTTAGCATTTCCTAGGTTGAGTCTAGATGGGTAAAACATCAATATAAATATTTCAGAAATTGTATGCTAGGTGAGAAGTGGACACTTCTGGAGAAATGCCAGTGCTGTCCTTGTCTGTGATGTGTTTCCATTTATGAGAGTCCTGGTGCTGTTCTGCCTTGAATTATACAACAGAACAGTGTTATCGGTCACACTTTTAATTATTTTTAAAATGCAAACTCTGTAATTTAAATCTAGCTTCTTGCAGGCTAGTGGCATTCAACTGGAAGTTTGCATCATTTACCTACGAAGTTTTATTAGTATACAGATGTTTAGGCCTCACTCTAAGTTTTTCTTGATATAATTTAGGTATATTATAACCATATGCTTGGTATATTCAGGTTATAATTTTGTTAGATTATGTGTGATATCTGCAGATGTTTTTCTCTGTAAAGATTATGTTCATCCATTTTTATAAATCACATAAAATGTTAACTGTCTTCTTTGCAAACAGAACTAATCATTGTTTTGATATTGTCTAAATTTTTTGATTGGCTTTATTATTGTGTTTTGCACATTGCAGAAACAAACTTGTCAGTTTACAGTATTCTTGTTATAATCTCAAACTTGTCAGTGACAATATTCTTATTATGGGCTCTCATAAAGTTGAAAATGATCAGTAATAAATTAATTACAGCCACTTTAAAGATAGGGTTTGTTTGTTTTATTCTGATTCTTCAGCTACCAGCTTCAGTGCTTTGTCTTCAACAACAAAGAGATGGTCTCAGAGCCCTGAAAAAGGACTATACCAGGTACTTTTGGGTGCAAGCTTTGATGAAAGTGCATAAAAATCTTTGAGACCACGCTGACAGACTGAGTCCAGATTTTCAGAACTCTAGTTGAGAAGTTGATGGGCTCAAGACTGCTAATCCTCATACTAATCAGCTATTAGAGAAAATGATATTATGGCATTTGCAGCCAAATGGATAGAGACGGAAAAAATTTTGCTAAGTGAAGTATCCCAAACTCAGAGACGCAAGGGCCGAATGTTTTCTCTCATTTGTGGAAGCTAGAATATAAGCGGAAACAGTATGATGGATGGCTCACCTAACAATTACCTCAACATGTATGAATTTTTACATGATCATGGGGAACCTTGCTTAGGATGCTGGGGGACGTAGGGAAGAAGTTGGGCGGGGGAGGGAATAGGAAGGACATCAAGGTGACCAGAGGGAGGTAGTATGGGGGAATCTAATCTGAGGGGAACCTCCGACTTCCACGAGAAGTCCAATTAACTGGGGGCTTAAGTAGAGTGAAACACGGAACCATGGGGAACCCAAAGTGGGGAAACCATGGTCTGGCACCAGTATTGGCTTGTTCTGTCATTACACTTTTGTTCTTGATTGTTTGACGATGAACCCCTCCTAATTGTAAGATCATGTTTATCAAATAAAAATTAAAAAAAAAGACTGCTAATCCTCTAGGGATACAATCAACAATGCAGCATACTCTTTACTTCCCCGAGAATCCAAATAATACTTATGCAATGATTTAATTCTAGAAAATTCACAATCTAAGCATTTATATCGCTTGTAGGGGTGAAATATAGAAGAATCAATAGACTGGGGTATGGGCAATGTGGGGGTAATTCTGGTTTAAGAACAAATGCATACTGTATTGTTACATTATATGCATTTATGATTGTACAATAACTCAACTCCTTAATTAAAAAATTTAAAAAAGACTGCTAATCCAAGATGGAGCTGAACAAGAGCTAATTACATAAAACTAAATGAACTTAGGGAAGATGATTGTGGCTTTTATTAGGAATATTATTGATATTTTAATGTGCCACTTTCTGGATATTTAAGGAACCCCTTTTTCTTTTCTTTTGGGTTATATTTTACTCATAAATAGCCATTTAGTAGACCATATTTTTGTAAAATGAAATGAAACATTTGAAAATGAAATATTTTTCTCCCTATTTGACCACTCCAGAATATGGAAACTTAGTAAAAGTAAGTTTAGTAAATATATTTTCAGTTTCATAGCAATATAATTATTTGCATAGGTTCAAAAATAATCTGTCTCCCTTGTTAACAGGATATGTATTAGAAATAGTGGTTACGGGATCAGGGCTTGCTTGGTTGTATTTTGTATCTGGAAATCATGCTCATTTGAGTAAACAAGACTGGACCCTTTTAAGGAGCTAAGGTTGACTCTGGAGCCAACACTCACAAAGCCCTCTTTGAAAAACTGCGTAGTACTCCCTTACAGGGTTCCCAGCTTTTGTACGGAACATTACTTTCTTGAATGCCCAGGGACTTTAGAATATTTTGGAAACCTCGGGAAGGAATTCATGAAAATGTCTATGTAGTGCATATGAGAGCTGTTGGGGACATTCTGGTTTGGTTTCCTAGCCTTGGATGCACAGTGTATATGAACTGAAAGATTCCATATTGTTAAGATTTCAATTCTTAGGAGATCTATATAGATTCAAAATCCATATCAAAAACTTTAACAGGATATTCTGTAGATACTGACAAGCTGATTATAAAATATACATGAAAAGGTTTAAAAAACAGAATGACTAAAACATTACTTAAAAAGCACAAAAAAATTGGAGAGCTTGCATACCTGATTTAAAGTTATAATGTGAACTTAAATAAAGTACAACAATACACCCATATAAATATAGGGTTTTTGACAAAGGTATAAAGACAATCAATGGAGAAAAGATGGTTGTCTCAAGATATGGTGCTATAAAACTGGAACTGCACATGCAACAAATGAACTGTGACCCTTACCTCAAACCCTATGAAAGCTGACTCCAAATAGATAAAAAATCTAAGTATAGAATATAAAGCTATTAAAATTTCCAGATCACATACCAGAAACTCTCCGTAACCTCAGGTTAAATAAAGAGTCCCCAGATACCACACCAAAAAGAGATCCCCTAAGAGGAAAATACTACATTGGATTCAAAGGAAATTAACTTTTGTTATACAAAATGCACTATTAGAGAATTAAAATATGAGCTACGGTCTGGAAAAAAGTTTGCAAATTGATGACATGTCTGGATAAGTACTTGTACTCAGAATATATAAAGAACTCTCAAAATACAACAGTATTAAAATGAGCAATCCAGTCAGGAAGATTTGGATACTTCAACAGTGAAAATGTACATATGGCAAATAAGAACAAGACAAGAAGCTCAACATCAATAGTCACTAAGGAAATAAAATCAAAACCAAATGAGATATTACACACATAATCGGATGGCTTAAGAAATCTGGCAATACTAAGTGCTGATAAGAATACAGATCAATAATACAAAATGGTACAGCCACTTTGGGGAAAATGAGCTTGTTAACTTCTTATATAGTTAGCATACACTCACCATATGACCCAGCAATGCATCACTACATATTTGCCCAAGAAAAAGAAAATATTATTCCTATACAACGTCTTGTGCACTAATGTTCATAGAAGCTTTATTAAAGCAGCTAAACACTGGAAACGATCCAAATATTCTTCCAACTACCAAATGAATCAAGTGTGGTACATCTATTCAATGGAATACTATTTAGCAATTAAAAGGTGAAGAAAAACTACAGATCCATGAAACAACATGGATGAACCTCCAATGCATTACACTAGGTCAAAAAAGCTAGATTCGAAAGGCAGTATATGATAAAATTCCATTACTATGCCATTTTGTAACAGTCAAGTCCATAGGGATAGAGAATAGATCATCCAGGGACTGGAAGGGACAAACGAGTTAACTACGAAGGGCAGCACTCAATTTCTGGAGTGATGAATCCATTCTGTAGTTTGATGGTGGTGGTGGTTACATGACTACTTGTTACCTGTCAAAACCTTTACTTCCAAAAGAAATGTGCGTTTTGCTTATATATAACTTTAAAAATAAATCAACACAAAGAAAGAGCAAGCAAGCAATGTCCCATATCAACTTTCTGCTTAAAACCTTTCCACGGCGCCAAGTATCATTATTGTTTATTACGAAGTATGGAGCCATGTCCTGATCTTCCTTTTTGATTCTTCCTTCCTAACTATGCTCATCATTTCATGTGATTTGTGATTTCTATGCAATGAAAGCACCCACAGTAGGTAACACCAGTGTTTATGACCATAGGCTTCCTTCCTTCACAATCCGGCTGCATCTGCGTATGTGAGTCCTTTCTCCTAAACATGGTTTCTACCCCTTACTACAGCAAAGCTGCAAACCTTCTTTTGCCAAAGGGTTTGACTGGACTGACCCCCATAATAGCAACCTTTTCTGAGCTTCCTCATCTATGCAGTTAAGTTGTAGGGATGGTCAAATCTAACACATTCCAGAGAAAGAACTGACTCGTGACCAACTCATAGGAGATAATTTTGGAGTCCTTGGAATATCCTGTTTTTCTACAGTTGGGGCCTTGGGCCATGCCAGATACTTTAAGCTAACAATGTAGTTTAGGTGGGGGCCTTGAGCTACCCTGAATCAGTTTAATGGTTGGAGACAGAGTCAGGCTGGTAATTGCTACATGCTTAAATAACGGACCCTCAATAAAAACCCTGGATGCCTAAGCTTGGGGAACTCTCTGGATGGCAACTCATCACATGCTATTACGAGGCACTGCTCTGTGAATTAAGCACAGTCCATGTTAACGCAGGGGAAGGGGACACCTGGAAATTGGGGCCTGATTTGTCTTTTATGTCTTTTCCCTTTGTTCATTTTTTAATCTTTATCTTCTCCCTGTAATAAGCAAGAACCAAGAGGGTGATAGCACTGTTGAGCTCTGTGAGTCCTTCTAGAAAACCACAGGCTGAAGATGGATTGAACACCCCTGAAAAATCATCCTGCTGGGTTTATCCCATCACAGCACTTCTCATAATGGATTATCTCTGCCTCTCGCTGTGCTGTGACTTCTTTATCATTGCTAGTGCTTAGTACTTCTCCTAGGACAGGTATTAAGTGAATATCAGATTGAAAGAGAGACCTCACCTGCTCATAAGCCTGATGCCCAGATTCTTACCTCAGAGTGTTAATGTGGAAGTGGCATGGGTTCTCTCCCAAGAAGAAATCATAGGACATTGGCCATGCCAAAAGCTCAGGTAGTGAAAACCATCAACCGCAGAAGCCCAGACTGGGAACTAAACTCCTCAGATGAAATATCCAGAACGGGAGTTTTCAAAACCTTAGCCAAGTAACAGCAGTAACAGCAGAGTTACTGCTGAGGGTTCTGGAGGCTACTGCTTGGGGAGAGAGAACAGTGAGACAGAAAGAAGGGCTATGGAAATTCTACCCTGTCAGCTACATTTCGTTTTCTGATTCTGCCTTTCAGGGAAGTTATCTCCACAGAAGGATGAATGACATTTCTGTGAAAAATATCCACACTGGAAATTTAAAATTCAAGAAGTCTGTTGGAAAAAAAGAGGAGCCTATAGGTCCTGCCTGGCTTCCCTGACTAATGCTCTGCCCTGCTAGTAAACTGCCGCCTCTGACCCAAGTCCTAGCCTTTTGGATTCTTGCTGGGAGCTCTGAGAATGTTTTGCAATGGGCCCCACCACAAAAATCACACAGTAATAATTAAGCTTTGCTAAGGATCACTTACTGGTAATTCTTAGTCTTCCTTAAGAGATAAACACAGTTCAATTAAACACACATGTGCTTTGTCATAGAGTCTTAAGTCCAGTCAAACAGAGAAACAATATGCGACAAATGCCAATTCAGTGGGGAGTGCCCAGCCCAAATCAATACCTTGGATTAGAAACATGGGATTTTCAGTAATTAGAAAAGACGTCAGACCACTGATTTTAATTTCCTTGTTTTGCAAATGGAGAAACCAGCATTTCCCTATTTGTGACTGCTGAGTAGCAATAGTGAACATGTGAGTAACATAACACTATTCCTATATGCTAACCAAATCAGCACTGTCCTTCCTAGCTAGACCTGGAAGAGCCTCCACTCCATATCCAGCAATGGGCCCCATCGAGTCATATCGAGCCTGGCTAGAAGCTCTCTTCAGACATGGCTTCACTGGGCAATTGTGGGTAAGTTACTGTTCCTCTCAGTCTGTTTTCATATACAGATTAGCAGAGTCTTGGACCTAGCATATAGAAAATGTTCAGTAAGTGTAATTTCCTTTTCTTCTTCCCGCCAAGTTTTCCAACCAGATGTCCTCATCTGAGCCACAAATCCACAGAGAATTAATTACTGGAGTGCTTTACTCAATGCCTCTCGATGCTGGCAAATAGTGCATTTTAGAAAAGAGTAAAGTTAATTTGTTATATTCTATGTCTATCTTCAGCCATCAAAGTTAATTCTGCTCAGGAATTCAGTTGAGAAAGGAGATGGCTTTGTGAACTGACAAATTGCAACAGCAGAGGTGGCAGTATCTTTTTACGCATTTAGTATTGATCACTACTAATGGGAATCCAACCAATAAGGCAGGAGGTAGGGGTAGTGAGATGGGAGTGGGGCAGATAGGATGAGGAGGTAATTTAAAATGTCTCCTCTCTGTGTTTTTGAATCGGGTTGCTTCCAACAGCCCCGGAGCACAGTGTGCTGCCTACATGCCTAGCAATATTCAGCCCAACCTCAGTGGTCCTGTGAGGAGGAACACAGCATTCACTTCCAGGTCTCACACCAACTCTACAAAATCATGTTGCTTTAAATCTTGCCCATTACAGGTCAACTCTGAGCCCCTCAAGGAAGAGATTTCTAGGCTTCATTTCTTATCTTGTGCCCTCCCATACCAGCCAACACACATACCCTAGACTGTCATGCAAATGTCCCTGATATATTTGAAGCTCATCCAGGATGCTCAGTACCCTGGGCTGCTCTGGGGAATTCCTGGATCTCAGGGTTGCTTAATAAACCAGAATCTCTGCCATCTTCATCTGTCCCACTAATGCACATTCCCTGGGACAGAAAGAAAAAAGGAAGGGGTTCAAGGATAACTAGAGCCACCTCCACTCTGGGCTGGGTTTACAGTTGCTAAGGTGGTAGCAAACATGTCTTCTTGTTCTTGAAGTCAAAGGGACAAACCTTTTGGCCAAAAGGTAAGGGAAAACAGACTGCTAGTTTGTTTAAAGTTCCACTTAGTATATTATCTGACTTAGTTATCTCAAAATGGGTTCTATTTAAGCACCTGAGAGGAGGGAAAGAAGTTTCTAGGAAAGTTCCAAGGGATGGTGAGAGGGAATCACAGCTTTGGAACAATGAAAAACTTTAACCTGGAGACAAGAGTTAGGTAATTCAACTTTCCTGGACTTCATGTGTCTGTTTTGGAGATCGAAGATGGGAGTCATGTAGCACTCAAAGCAGAGGTCTGCATTCCTTTACTTTCCCTTTTCCAAGCCCTCTGACTATACAGAAAAATTCAAACCCTGGATCTGTCATTCAAGGTGGTCTCAAAACCGTGGCAGAGCAACTTTTATTCTACTACTCTCCAACATGCTTGCACTCCATCCTGGGGAGGTGTCTAGCTTCATGCAGAAGCATGATGGGTGCACCATCTCCCTGATTTCTGGGCAGCAACTGTCTTCACAGCACCTACTTCAAAGGCTCAAAATGCTTGTAGCATGTTTGCAATAAGTGAAATAAAAAGAAACTAACCAGCAACTAGCCAAGAGTGACTGATTACCATTCATAAAACCACCAAGGGCTATCTCACTCCTTATTTAGGGCCAAAGCCTTCCTCTCCACCAGCACCCAGAATTTAGCCCTCCTGGTAGACAGAGGAGCATATATGGTCCCAGGAGACACCAGAGCAATCCTGTCTCAGGAAACCATTCTTGTCCCTTCTGAGCTGGGTGACTCTGTGTGGTCAGGACCAGGCACACTTCAGCCATGGCTGAAGGTCCATCCTTGGCTGTTGGATTCTCTCTCATCTTTCCCCACCCGTAGGGAGCAGCAGTTCACAAAGCAGATATGTATGTGCCTGTCAAGAACGATTTAGGAAAAGGAAACAGCCTATCTAGCGACAGAATGCTAGTCTCACCTTACAAACTCAGTTCCCCAGTTAACGACAGGCCTGCTACCAGAGCTGTAACAAGTGGCCCACACCGCTAGAAGTGAGTCAAAAAACGGTCAGGTGGGAGGAATTCTAAGACAACCAGGAAAAAGAAAGGATTCAGAAGGGCAAAGCAATAGAAAGGATGGGAAAGGGAGACCTAAAGAAGTGGCAAAAACGAAGGACGAAAAGGAAAGGTAGGAGAGACCGTCGTGGGAAGAAGAGAGGGGCGAAGCAGCTCAAGAGGACAGACAACCCAAGCGGAGGGCGCCCACTGCGCGGAGGGCGGCGGCGCCCTTACCGGCGGTGGCGGAGCGCAGGCTCTCCAAGCTCCAGGAGCGGGACAGGGCGCTGCGCATGCCCCCGCTGCCGCCGCGGCCGCCACACACTACGCCGCTGCTGTCCGAGTCGGAGCCTGGGGACAGCCCTGCGCTGCTGCTGCTGCTAGTGCCGAGCTCGCCGCTGGTCTGCCCGCTGGACTCGCTGGGGCATTGCTGCGCCCTAATGCAGGCGGGCCCAAGCTCCAGCCACAGGCTCGGAGGAGGCTGGGCTGGGGGCGGCTGCGCCGCGGCGGCGGCGGGGCTGCCGGGCGAAGGGGCGCGCGAACCAGAGCCGAGGCCAGGGCCCGCGCCGGCGCAGCCGTCGGAGGGCGAGTGGCGTGCGGGCAGCCGCGGGGCGTCCTCGGCCCCATCCCCGCCGCTGTGCGGCCGCTGCTCCGGGCCGGCTGACATCATGGGGCTCCGCTAAGGAGGCTCCCGGCCGGCCGCTGCCCGCTGGGGCTCCGCAGCCGCGGCGGCCGGGACCCTCTGCAGGAGCGGGGGGCGGGCGCGCCCGGCTCGGGGAGTGGTGAGGCGCCCACCCAGCAGGATGCGGAGCATCCGTTCGCTGCCCGCTTCTGGACAGCCTCGCGGGCGTTGAGCCGCGGCGGCGACCCCAGCGCGGGTCGCGGGCTCGGGCGGCACGCGCTCACGCAGGCGCGCACGCAGACCAGGAGCGGCGGCGGGCGCGGGCCCGGCCCATCGGCACCGGGAGATGCCCTAGGTCCCCGCAGGGTCGCGCTGCCGCTGCCAGGATTCGCATAGTGTCTTAGGACAGGGTCGTCCTCAAGAGTGGACGCGTGGTGGGGAGTAGAGCTGGCGGGTGGGTTTCTCCGCAAGGATTACTGCTATGATCTGGTGAGGTACGCAGGCAGGAGGCTGCACTCAATCCCAGGTGGAGACCTCGGCCGCCAACAGCGCTCTCCCGGGATCGGGAAACGTGCTTCGCCCCGCCCCTGGTCCCTGCCTGCACTTAGCGAGTGGGGACTACCGCACCCTAGACCCTCCTAACAGCCAGTGGCCAGGATGGTGCTCCGCCCAGCGCATATGGGCTAGTAGGGTGGTTTGCGGTGTTTACGGGCTTCTAAAATGGAGTGTCAGCCTGCAATTTTACAAAGTGCATGGCAGAGTCCAGTGACAAGCTCATGGCGAGGAGCCATAGATAACAGGCGTTTCTTTTGGGGGGGGGTGGTAGTTAGCAATTGGGAAGGGCTTCGTTGCCGTTTCCTTGGCCATTCCAGACACTCCTGAGCCCTCTGTAGGTTCTTTGGGCCTAGAAGGTGAGATACCTCCACAGCAACAATCAAGAAGCATTATATGAAATACAGAATCCAGGAGGTGAAATACAGTGGGAGCATGGTCTCAATGTGGAGGTTCAGATGTGTGAGGGGCAATTCTGATAGAGTCCTATCAGGGCTGCTGGCACCTGCCCAGCAAAATACACACAGATAGTGAGCACTTCCCCGCCAGCCGCCACCTTTTCTCCACTTGAGGTCCATTTCCTGTAGCCTATATCCATCGCTCCTACTCTGTACCATAAGGAACCTTGAATCTTCACAGATCCTGTTCTCTGCCCTAGTAACTTAGGGGACTGGGGCAATGGCATCCAGAGTTCTATGTAAATTACCGGTAATAGCATTGTTGTTGGTTGTTCAGTTCATGGGCACCGGGGTGATGTCTTGGCCAAATCTCTGTATTTAGGCACCACACTCGTTCTCCAGTTTATTTTACTCCTCTAAGGGGAGTGTGTATGCCTTTCCTGGCTCTTCCATAGGCAGCATGCACACTTCCTGCCCCTACCTCCATTCTTTTCTGTTTTGGGAAGAACATTTCTTCCTCTACCTCCTTGAATTCAGGCTTCTCTGTATGGAGGGTCAGCATCTGTGTCCTCCTATGGTTGTCCTTTGAAGACTGCAAGCCAAGCCTTTGTGGGTGGAAAGAACTACTGAGGAAGGGGTGGCCATTGCCAGCCTTCCCTACCCAACTGTAAAGGCTTGAGAGTTCTACCTTAAAATAAATGTAAGAATTGTACATTTCTGATACTCTGGTGCCACCACTACCATTCTGTACTTGGAGGACACCTTTAGTCTCATCCATTGAGCTACCCAAGGAAGTCCTAAAATACATGTCACTTTCTTGTTCTAGTCCCTTCAGAGGTTTCCTTCCCTCCCTGAAAGACTCACAAGATCCTGTGTGTTATGGCCCAACTGCTCCATCCCGCCCCCCTTCCGTCAGCTCTCTGCACTCTAGCTACAGTGGCCGCCTTGCTGTCTCACTTTGCTACAGGGCCTTTGCGCTTACTGTTCCTTTCACCTTTTTTATCTGCTTTTTATGGTAATGGCTCCTTCTCAACCTTCAGGAAATGTCTCTACCCAGTGAGTCTTCATTTATTTATTCCTAGCACTTATGATGTTTGGTCAGCAGCCAATTTTCCTTCCTTGTCTACTCCCTTGGAGATAAGGTGTGTGGTGAGGGTGGTAATGACTTACCCACCACAATGTCCCCACAGTGAGTAGAGTACCTCAGCACTCCATGAGCAGCTGTGCAGAGCAGGGCCTGGACCTGGGCAGGAGGCCACCCACACAGAAAAGGGAAGATTCTTGTTCTCTTGGCTCAGGACTTTAAGAGACTAAAGTATGCTCCTGAGTGGAGGGTGCAGGGGAACGGTGTCTGACAGCAGCAGCCTGATTGGATCTAGCCTGTGTAAACCACTGAGCACCATGTCTACAGTGAATCTATTTTCCTTTTAAATCTTCTCAAGATTTCACTAAATTTTAATCAAGTGTCCTGTCCTAGTTGTACTGGAGGGAAGGACAGAACCCCCATCTGAGCTCTACCATGAAAAAGGGATCCATGTTTCTTAAGAACACGGTGATGATGAAGTCCAAAATTAATTAATGCTTCCCATGCCAGGTTGCAAGGGATCATGGGGGACAGAGAGACTTAACTATGGGAATATTCTACAAGCGCATAAAGTTTGGAGGTTCCATTTCTTTTCTTTCTTTCTTTTAAGAGGGAGGGAAGGAGGGAAGGAGGGAAAGAATGAATCAGTTTTATTTAGTTTTTCATCTGGTTTTCCTTGCTCTAACACGTAGTTGTGTATGTGGTACTGAGGTTTGAACTCACGTCCTTGTGCATGCCAGGCATGCACCATAACCACTGATCCACCACTCCAGTCCCTAGAAGCTCCATTTCTAAAGCTATTAAGAGGAATTGGAGGGGCTGGAGTGGTGTTGCAACAGTTATGGTGCTTGCCTGGCATGCACGAGGACCTGAGTTCAAACCCCAGCACCACATACACAACTAAGTGTCAGAGCAATGAAAACCAGAGGAAAAACTAAATAAAGTTGATTCTCTTTCTCTCTCACTGCCTCTCTCTCTGTCTTTTAAAAAAAAAAAACAGGGATGAGAGATTTCTTTACCATTATGTGATAGGCTTATAATCATAAATAATCAGTTACATTGTATGTATGTGTATAACAGGTGTATAATCATAAACAATCATTTATGTTACATTTGTGTATATGCATATTATATGTATAATACATATAAGTTTGTGTGTGTGTGTGTGTGTGTGTGAATTAACAGTGACACAGTGCATCAGAAAGATCATCAGAGAAGAATCAGTGTTTCAAGGCTGGATTCTTGATGGGAAAGAGGAGATGAAATTCAACTGTGCATGTGGATAAACAGAAGAGAATCAAAACTTAAACAAATCTAGAGATCAGCTTCTATCCTGTCTCTCCTAACTGTCCCTCTAATTCAGTTTCTACAATGGTGATGGAGAGAAAGAAGCTCAAAGCCAGTGCAATCTGGGTTCAAATCCTGGACTCTTAGTAGTTGTGAATGGGCAAATTACTTAACTTTCCTGCATCTTTCTTTCCTCACTCATCAAATAGATTATCAATGACTCTGCAGTATTCTTGTGGAGACCAAACAAAATGATGTGTAAATATGCAGCAGTGCCTAGCAATGTCTGAAATATTAGCTTGTATTTATTAAGCATATACTCAGTATATGCTTAAAATATTCAATGCATATGCTATTGAGTCTCTGTAACTTTAGCTGATAAGTATTGTCATCCATTTTATAGTTGAACTTAACTGAGACTTGAGAGAAGCAAGGTCACACACCCAGGAAGTGGTGAGATTAATTCCAGTGCCCTTCACCATGCTTTGGACCACTGTGTAACTGTTAATTCCTTCTCTCCCAGTTTTGAGGATTCCTAGATACTTCTTACAAGAATATCATCAGAATCACTGTCAGGTGACACTGAACCTCATATGTGCAGATCACAGTGCTAGCTGCTGGAATTATAATGAAATATAAGAATAGATTTAGATAAATATGACTTATATATGCATAATCATCCAACTGTGTCTTCTCAGAGTCTCACTGAAATGACTGACAGGTTGCAAACACAGTGAAACCAAGAATCAGTTCCCCAGTGATACTGGAGAAAAATATTAAAAACTTGTAATAGACCTAAGAGTGAATAGCAAACAAAGAAACATCTATTCAAGATAGTCTATGACAGTGCAGTAAGAAATGTGAGAATCTGTAGGATTTGAGCCAAGACTAAAGCTAAATGAGACAGAGACTCCACTTCAGACTGATGTAAACAGTAACACAGAGAGAGCTCCCTCTCTTCCCAGCTAAGAGCCAGGTCTTTCCTCTCTAAGGATCAGGACATCAGCATTTCTCACCCTGCTCTCTTTTCTTATCTGTTGCTGAGGCTCAGTCCTGTATGGTGGAGCAGTAACAGGGATGGATTCCTCTTTTTGGCTCACTGAGAATATTGTGGCTGGGGTACCCCTCCATGCTCGTGAAGTGGTGGTTCCATGCCAGGAGAGGCAGGCTGAGAGGGCCCTGGATACTACTTCATTTCCTCAAGGGCTCCACTGAGTGTCACTCAGAGAGAAGCTTACTATTACCCTGATCCCTAGATCCAGAACCCTGGCTCAAAGATTTTGTCCAGGAGGAAAAGAAGGCTGTGGAATAACACCTAAATTCTTCCTAAAGGAACTGACCTTATTTGTGTCAGAGAATGGAGAGGTTTAAACCTAAAGGTGTTTTCAAGAACAGCAGAGGTTTCCTGAAGGGAAATGGGAGGAGACTCATGGATCTAGTGACGATCCAGCATAGACTGTAATCCCACTAGTTTGCATGAGAACTGAAATAATGACAGCTAGGAAGAGCCTCCCCTGACATCAAACACCCAACATTTACCTCAGAAAGTATTCTTTCAAATGAGCCAGGATTTAGTTGGAGAAGTTTATAGAGAAATTTATATCCTTTAGGATAATATTGAAAGTAATAAAGCAATCAGCTCTCAAGTCATAGAATTTAGCAACTGGGTCTGGCAGAGAAATAGTGGAAGAGAGCCCTGGCAAAGCTACTGTCATCCCAGGATGACTGTGGGAATCACCAAGCTGCATGTTTCTTAGGCACATCAGAGGCCTAGCACTGTGGCAAGAGAAAAGAATGCCACAGAAACAATTTACTCAGATACTACACAAGCGAATCACAAGAACAAGGCAGATGAGCAAGCAGTACTCAGAGTTGAGATACAGTATATTATCTAAAATGCCTGGTTTCCAACTAAAAATCATAAAGCATGCAAAAGAACATACTGACTTACACACTGGAGAAAAAGCAGGCCACAGAAGCTGTCTGTGGGTATGACGATAGGTCATAATGATCATAAAAATTCAAAGCAGCCATTATAAACATATCCGCAGAACTAAAAGAAATCATGATTAAAAGAAAATATCAGTGAAAATATTGCATTAAACAGAATACCAAAACACAGACATAAATTATGAAAAAGAACCAAAAGGGGCTGGAGCAGTGGCTCAGCAGTCTTGGCACTTGCCTGACATGCAGAAGGACACAGGTTCAAACCCCAGCACCACATACACCACAAAATGTCACAGCAATGAAAGTCACATGAAAAACTGAATAAAATTGATTCTCTCTTTCTCACTGTCCATCTCAAAAAAAATCTGGAGGTAAAAAGCCCAATATCTGAAATAAATTCATTGAACAAGCTTAAGAATAGAGTTTAGCATGTGGAAGAAAGAATTAGTGAACTTAAAGATAGACTGCCAATAAGTGGGATGGCATCAAATTGAAAAGCTTCCTCACAGCAAAGAAAACAAGAACCTACAGAATGAGAAAAAATCTTTGCCACCTGCCCCTTAGATGGGGCATTGGATATGCAAAGAACTCAAAAAACTTAATACCTATATTAAGATTTCACCTATCTCGAATCCTATGGGCAAAGATGAAGAATATAAACAGTAACAAATGCTGGAGGATTGTGGGGAAATAGAAACACTCCACATTGTTGGAACTGCAGACTGGTATACCTGCTCAGCAAAACAGTGTGGAGACGCCCCCCCAAAATTAGGGTTGGATCTATTGTACGACACAGCTATCTTCCTAGAAGAGCTAGAATCAGCACATTACAATGACACAGCAAAATCTATCTTCATAGCAGCTCAGATTACAATAGCTAAAATAGGGAATCAACCCAGATGCCTTTCACTGGATGAATGGATCCAAAAGCTGTGATTGATACACACACACACACACACACACACCATGGAGTTCTACTCAGCTATTAGAAACAACGATATTATGGCCTTTGAAGGTAAATGGATGGCAATGGAAGAAATTATGCTGAGCATAATTAGCCAAACCCAGAGAGTCAAGGGTCAAATGTTTTCCCTTATTTGCGGTGGCTAGAGCAAAACCCAGGTTTGAGTGAAAGGTAGTCAAGCCTATGTATTAGACTCACCAAACTCTAAGTAACAGATAAACCAGGGGAACCTTAGATATGCTGGGGGTTGGGGATGGAAGAGGTAGGAGGAAGGTGAAAGGGATGATAGGGAGGGATCTGGGGGGGAGTCAACAATGTGGGTTACTCTTTACTCCCCTGAGAATCCAATCATTTAATTCTGAAAATGCACAATCATATATATAAAGACATATCTGTTGTGGGGGTAAATACAGAAGAGTCAAGAGACTGGGGTGTGGATGATTCTGGATTAGGATTAAGGGCATATCATATTGTTAACTACATACACATTTATGATTGTACAACAACATAACTCCTCAATAAAATGAAAAATGAAAAGACCCAATCAATAAATGGGCAAAAGAACTAACCAGATACTATGCTGATGAAGAAAAACATGGTCAACAGATGTATGAAAAAATGTTCAACATCTCTAGCAATTAGTGAAATGCAAATTAAAACTACACTGAGATTTCACCTCACTCCCATCAGAATGATAATTATCAAAAATATGAACAACAAAAAATGTTAGTGATGATGTGGGGGAAAAGGGTACACTTACACATCGTTGGTAGGATTGCAAACTGGTACAACCACTCTGGAAAGCAATATGGAGACGGCTCAAAACACTAGGAATGGAGCTATCGTTTGACCTAGTTATCTCACTCCTTGATATATATCCAAAAGATCTAAAATGAGCATACTACACTGATGCAGCCACCTTGATGTGTATATCAGTACAATTCATGATAGTTAAGCTATGGAACCAACCAAGGTGCCCTTCAATAGATGAATGGATAAAGAAAATGTGGCATATAAACACAATGGAATATTACTCAGCCATAAGGAAGAATGATATTATGTCATTGGCTGGCAAAGGGATGGAGCTGGAGAATATCATGCTAAGTGAAATAAGCAAGTCTCAAAAAACCAAAGGTTGAATGTTCTCTCTTAAAATGTGGAAGCTAATCAAAAATAAGGAAAAGCTCAGAGGAATAGACGAAGAGGAAGGAACCTGAGGGAGAAGGGATGAGATAGCAAAAGTTCATGGAATGAATTAGTCTTGTTTGCTCGGTTCATGTATGAACAAACCATAGTGAATTTCATCAACATATACATCAATAAGACACGAATTAAAAATCTATTAGTAAATAACAGAGCAGTAGGGTAGTGGGAAGAGAATGGTGTGTGGGGCTGGGGAAGGGGAAATAAATACTGGGTACTGAATCAGAATAATTTATATTCCACGCATTTATAATGATGTCATTGTGTTATCCTATCATCATATACATCTAAAAAGAACCAATAAAAAAGATAGACTGCTAGAGATTATGCAAACTAAAGAGAAAAAACTGTAAAAACAACAACAGAGACTTGGATGAACGTGGGACATCATAAGTGCACCAACACAGATATAATGAGAATACCAGACAAAGGAGAGAGAGAAAGAAGGGAAAGACATTCAAGAAATAATGGCTAAAAACTTACGGGATTTATTGAAAAACAAGAACCTACACATCCAGGAAGCTAAAGAATCCAAGTAAGAAAAATACAGAGCCCATAAACAAATGCTGAAGTAAAAGACAATGGGAAAATTTTAAAGTACCCAAAGAACAACAGCAGCTACTTACAACTTTAAATGCTTCTTCCACAGAAAGATAATAGCTGAGCTGTCAGCAGAAACTACTGAAGGCAAATGACAGCATATTAAATGCAAAAAGAAAAACTTGGTCAACTAAGAATCCTTTTTGCAGTATAGCTGTCTTTAAAAAATGGAGGCTAATTACTTCCCTTGATAAAAACAGAATTTGTTGCAAGCAGACACCAACTTACAGGAAATATTACAGAGAGTTCTGCAGACTGAAAGCAAGTGTTTGGCAAATTTAGCTAGAGAGTAATCTGAATCCACATGAACAAAAAAAAGAGCACCATTGAAGGTGATTTAATAATTATAAAAGATGCTGAAATTTCCTGTTTTTCTCCTTAATTTCAGAAGCAATTGTATAATATAATATGTATATAATGTATCATTGGGATGATAGCATATAAGTGCAATATATATGGCATCTAACTTCTTATAATGCATAAAGGACATGGTAGGAGAAAAGCTGTTAGGGCCAAGTAATCACTTGCAATGCTTTGTTGGGTTTGTACAATGAGGAGATGCAAAGTGTATAACAGTAATACTACAGAAACAGGGAAAGGGGGACTGGAGTGGTGGCTCAGCAGTTACGGCACTTGCCTGGCATGTGCGAGTACACGGTTTCAAACCCTAGCACCCACGTACACAGCTAAGTGAGCAATGAAAGCCATGTGAAAAACTCAATAAAAATTGATTCTGTCTCTCTCTCTCTCTCACTGTCCTCTCTTTAAAAAAAAGAAAGAAAGGGGAAAAGGAACAGAGCTATACAGGAGTAATATTTGTTTTTATTTTTCAAAGAGAATCAATTTTCTTTCTTTTTCATTTTGCCTTTGTTTCTCCGACACTTAGTTGTGTATGTGGTGCTGGGGTTCACACCTGGGTCCTTGTGCATGTGAAGTAAACGCTCCAACTGTTGAGCTACTGCTACAGCCCAGAAGTAATATTTTTAATAATACTGAAAGTAAGCTACTATACGTCCAAAATTTATTATAAGTTATGCATATACTAAATCCTAGAGCCAGTGATAAAGAATTGAAAATTGTGAAATGAAATTAAAATACCACATTAGAAATATTTACTCAGTGTCAAACAATAAAGGAGGACTAGAGGAACAAAAAAAGATAAGACATAAAAAAAGGTAAAATCATTTTGGTTTGGGGGAGTGATTAGATTAGATAGGTCTTTAGAGTGGAGTCCCCATGATTGCATCCAGGTGGCTTTATAAGAAGAGGGAGCAAGACCAGACACCTGTGTGCACTCATCTGCATGCTTTCTCTTTAGTACTGGGGATTGAACCCAGGGGCATGCTACCCCTGAGTTACATCCTTACCTTTTTAAAAAAATTTTTTTGAGACAGGTTCTAAATAAATTGTTGAGGCTGGCCTCAAATTTGTAATCTACCTGCTTCAGCCTCCTGAGCCACTAGGATTACAGGTGTGCACCACCACACCTGGCTCCTGAGTCTTTCTATGTGATGCTCTGTCCCACCTCTGAACTCTGCCAGCAAGAAGGCCATCACCAGAAGTGGAACCTACAACATTTTGCCTCCCAAACTGTGAGCCAGTTAAAATCTCTTTATAAAATTAACCTGCCTCAGGTATATTGTTCTAGCAATAAAAAAGGGACTAATACATGATTTTAAAAGATCTTTTATCATAAATTGTGCTGGGACAATTGGAAAACTACATGCACTAGAATGAAGTTGAACCCTTTCCTAACACCAAAATCAAAAGATGACTCAAAATATATCAAAGAACTAAATATAAGAACTGAAAATATAAAACTCTTAGGAGAACACATAGAGATAAATTTTCCATGAACTTGAATTTGGCAAAGAATTCTAAGGTAGGACACCAAAAGCACAAGCAACAAAAGAAAAAACAAGTACATCAGATGTAATCAAAATGTAAAAAAATTTTGGGTTTTGACAGATGTCATAAAGAATTGCTGAAGTCAGAGGTCAGCACTCTGTCCACACTTTATACTGGGATGAAAAGTTGAACCATCCCTCCATTTTTCTGTATCTCAGATTCTTTTTCATTACGAAGAGTGAAAATTCCTACCTTCCTATCTCACAAAGTTAGAAAGGGACGAGCAGCGCTGTCTACATTTATGTTAGGGAAGTTTTCTTTCTTTAGCTATTGATTCTTCTCCACCCATTTTCTTCCACACTTCTGAGATTTTAGCAGTTCTTGGCACACATGCTGGGTTATGTGTTACTGAGGTTTTACATTATCTTATTAGCAATTAATGCATCTTCCAGTTAATGCAAATGATGCTCTGAAATGATAGAGCTAAATGATTATGAAACCCTGAATCTATAAGAACATGCTGACCTAAAGGGTCAAAATCAGCTTTGAGGATAGATTATCTCCAGAAAGTGGCTCATCTTCCTGATGATCATCCCTTCCACAATCCTTTTAATGATTCTGTGACTTTATGAAGTTCTTGTGTCAGAAAATCTCTTCTCTCTAGAAATGATATTTCAGCGGTTGCAAGCAATTTTTCATGACTTTGCTGACTGTGAGTTTAAGACTGCGAATGTTTGTGGAAAGACACACATGCAGCCCTGCAGTACACACTGAGGCAGATTGAGGCTCAAGAGCAGGGTCTGCCTCAGAGCAGATTGCTTAGCATGACTGGGGCCAAATGCTAATGCTTGGGCCAACTACAACTCTCCCCACCATATTCTAACTTTCCTGCCTTCTATGAGTCTGCAGCTCCAGCAGCACTGACTATTGACCTGCTTCTTTTCCCCCACGCCTGGACAAAGTGCATGTTTGACAGGTATAGTGTTTGTTTCTTCCACTCTTGTTTAGGCTTTACTTTTGCTTACCTGTCTTAAACACCAGAATTGGTCTCTTGCTCCAGCCAGCTGAACGCTTTTAGATTTTAAGGTAACAACCTGCACCTGCTCAGGACCAGCTACTCAACATCTAGCCCTCTGCCAGGATCCTTTGAGCATCTCTTAGTAAGCCCAACTCTCTTGGGTTAGGGGTATGAAGAGGCCTCATTCTTGCTCTCATCTGGGGCCCACTCCTCTTCTGACACCAAGAGCCAGCCCTTTTGTAGACCTATATTGTGATGTGATGCTGTTTGCTATAGTTTGGGGAAAGGAATTCATGGAGGTTGCTGTAATACACAAGGAAGAGGGTTCTGGTCCTCCGATGGGAAAGTACCCAAGTTCCATCACTAGATTAGAGACAACTCACTACATGATTATTTATTTTGCAGGTCTGTTGCTCTGCTCAAAATAAATTAATGGAGCCAGGCTTAGGAACTCCAAAATGGAATCTGCACCAAGCTAAGAATTCCCTTCCTGTGGATACCAAACACTCCTTCCTAACTGAAAGATGAGACAATTGTTTATCTCTGACATTTTCAAGCTACTTCTGCCAGATAAGTAGACACAGTCACCAAAAACACTCATTTTTGTCCTTCCCAGGACACCCAAGTATATGATGACAGAGAGATGAGAGACATGCAGCTCACCAGAGTCAGGTGTAAGCTCTGGCCGGCCCAGGTGGTTCAGTCCCACTGGGGCACTCTGGGAGAACACATGGCTTCTTCTAGGGAGATGCAGAGATGGAGAGGCGACGTTTGTCTTCCTCCAACACTGGGAGGGAAGGAAAGAGACAGAGGATAAATGAACAAAACAGATGATAGGCTGTCATTGCCACATCCCAGTTTAATTGCCCAGGATCTTTCCTGTGAGCAAACCACAGCATGACTCCAGGAGGTGCAGTTCACACTAAACCCCACCACAAAAGCTTTTCCTGTGTGCAATGTGTATAATCAGATGTGCAATCCTGGTGGAAAAGACTGCTGTTCAGTAACTTGACATGAGGGCTATTGACAAGGGCTTCAAACATTCAAATCACCCCCAGTAGTTAGCCAACAGTCTGATATTTTCACCCAAAGCAAAACTGTTAGTTTCAGCTAAGGCATATTCTTTTGGGGGCACCTGACTAAAATGCAGCACAAGAAGACTTTGACATCTCATAACCAATGTTGTGTGGGGTCTTGGGAAGGGAAAGATATTGTCCTTTTCTTTATCTTTTCATTGTCTGGAGATAAACTTGGATCCTACCTGTAGTTTTACTATAAGATATTTATTGTACTAGCTTAAAAATCATGGTATGCATTCAAATAAATGCTTGCTCCCCGTCCTTTTGCTTTTTGTATTCCTCATACAATTAAGCAAACATATGCAGGAAACATAAATATACAAACCAGGATTAGGGTGGAGCATCACATTCCACCCCATGGCTTCTGTTTGAAAGCAATTAAAAACCTTGAGCAGAATATTCAGATCAGCTATCGGAGGACTCTAAACGTAAATGGTAGCAGATAGACTGGGAAAGGGAAAGAGGTTTGGAGGTTACTCTAATCCTGTAGTGAGTTTCCTGTTTTGTTGTTCTTATGTATCCCCTTGCTCAAATGCAACAGCACCTTGAAGTTGGGCTTGGGGAAAATGGCCTCCAAAAGAAATCCTCTCTGATCTGAAGAGGGAAAGCAGGTGTTTGAGGGTATGAGGGCATAGGGGAAATCATGTCTAGTCTGATGTTGTTTTCTTCTAACCTGACACCAGAGGCAATCCAATTATAATGATGAAATTTTGGTACCACCCAGTCATCTAAAACTGTGAGGGAGAGGAATCCTCTCTGGCCAGAGAATTATGATCCCAAGAACGTGGAGGAGAATCCCTGTCTCTTTTTTTCTGTGTCCTGCCACTTGGCTTCAGAGGCAGAGTTGCAGGAAGTGCATGGCAGAGGGAGAAAATGAAAGCCCCAGCTTTCTAGAGAAAAGACTAGGAGAGTGACATGATAACAGTCAGCTGTGACACTTGTTTTTAGTGTTCCTATTATTTCATCCTGGTTAGGTCAGGACAAATGCAGGGGATGGGGCGAGAAGCCACAGGAGAAAAGTTTTAAAAATATAAATATAATGAGCCCAATTGAATATGTCTGCTTTATGTCCACATCCAGATGTTCCCTGACCTAGGATGGTTGATTCAATTTAGTATTTTTTGACTTTGCAATAGTGCACAAATGATACACATTCAGCAGAAACTTTACTTTTCCTAGGCTAGCAATATGTGGTACTGTACTCTCTGGCAATGCTGGGCAGTGACCATGAGTCACAGCTCTTGGTCAGCCTAGCAATGCTGGGCAGTGACAGTGAATCACAGCTCACAGTCAGCTATGTGATCACCAAAGGGAACAGCTGACTCTCTACAGAGCCCTGTGTTGCTGAGCTATGAGTGCAGCAGGTTAGGAGGATTAAATGCACTTCTGGTTTATGAAGGATTTATCAGAACATGACCTTATTGCAGGTGGAGGAGCATCTGCTTTCCCACTTTCCCACCATCTTCCTGGAACATGTGGTCTTCACATTAATTCTTCACAATAATTTCTCATTATTTGTGCTACTTATGTTCTATTAAGCTTCCACAAACATTGAATTAGAAAATGCTGAACTTTTGCTCCTAAGGGAAACAGAGTTCCTGGGGGCCTCTGGTCACATTTTGAAGAGTGTGGGTGCTGGAGGCGCTGGGGATTGAACCTAGGCCCTTGTGCATGCTAAGCATGCACTTTACCAGGAGTTACAACCAGCCCCTGATCATTTTTGTCAACCCAAATGCTATTTACATTATCTAGGTTCACTTGTCAATACCCTTGTAGAATAAGACAGTCTCAACATTTAAAATTTGATTTTTCACATAACCCATGTCCATATAACACTAACCTGTATTTTTTAATTTTTGAGACTAACCAGGTTTTTTAATTAACTTTTTTACCATATCCACAGGTTTACTTTTCCTTTTAATCACAGAATGTTTTGCCCAAGTGGAGACCTTATGGTAAAAGGAAATACAACTACCTTGAAACCTGATAATCATATATTTGGTTTTTCTTCCCACCTTAATTTTGCTTTGAACTTCATTTTAAATTTTTTTTTAAAATCATATAGGATAAATTAAAATTGTATATATTTATTGAATATAAAGTGATGCTATGATTTTTGAACAGAATGTAGAACGATTAAATCAAACTGATTAACCTGTCATCTCAAATATTTTTGTGATGAGAGCATTTGAGATTTACTTATTGATACTGAAATGTACAGTACTTTTTTCACCATATTATTCAATAAATCTAAACAATAAATTTATTCTTCCTCTCTTATTGAGGCTTTATACCCTTTGATTATCATTTTTCAGTTCCCCGCAACCCCACCTTTCTGATAACCACCATTTCATTCTCTGCTTCGATGAATTTGATTGTTTTAGATTACACATATAAGTGGTATTTTTCTTTCTGTATTTAACTTATTTCGCTTAGCATAATGTTCTCCATTCAAAAATCCTTGTTGTTGCAGATAACAACTGTTCCTTTTTAAGGTTGAATAGAATTACGTTATGTATATGTACCACATTTTCTTTATCCATTCAAGTGTTTCATTCTATTTCTTGGCCACTGTGAATAGTGCTGCAGTGTGCACGGGAGTGAAGACATCTCTTCAACATAATGATTTCACATCTTTTGGGTAAATACTTAGAAGTGGGATTGCTGGGGGCTGGAGCAGTGGCTCAGCGGTTTCGGCGCTTGCCTGGCAAGCATGAGGACCCAGGTTCAAAGCCCAGCACCACGTACACAAATGAGTGTTGGACAAAAGAAGGCCATGTGAAAAACTGAATAAAGTTGTTTCTCTCTGTCTCTCTCACTGTCCCTCTCTCTTTAAAAAAAAAAAAAAAAAGAAGTGGGATTGCTGGATCATATGGTGTTTCTTTCTGTTTAGTTTTTTGGGAACATCAATACAGTTTTCCATAAGGGTTATAGCTAATTTGCCCCCTCACCATAAGTATTCAAGGATTCCTTTTTCTCCATATCCATTCCTTGCTATCAACAACAACAATAAAACAAAACGAAACAGAAAACAGGGCTGGCAAGGAGAATGTGAAGAACTTGCAACCCTTATATACTGCTGGTGGGAAGATCTAAAACAGCTTGGTGGTTCCTGTAAGAGGTAATCATAGAATTATGATATGACCCAGCAATTCTACTCCCATGTATATACCCAAGTACATGAAACATGTCCTGAAACAAAAGTTTTTATATTAGACCTAGAAACACTCTTAATAATGGCCAAAATGTACAAACAGACCAAATGTCTATCAATGGATGAAGGAAAGTTAAACACATATGTCTATATAGTGAAATATTACTTAGCCACAAAATCCGAAGTACTTGAGATATGCTAAGTCAGAGATGAACCTCAAAAGCATATTAAGTGCAACAAGCCAGATATAAAAGATCATGTATAGTGTGATTCCATTTCTTTGAAATATCCAGAGTAGATAAATCCTTAGGGAATGTCAGGGATGGAGAGGAGAAATGAGTAGTAACTGCCTAATAGATATGGTGTTTCCTTTCAGGGTAAAGAAAGTGTCTTGGACTTAGACAGAGATGAGGCTTGCAAAATATTGTAAATGTATTAAATGTCACTGAATTTTTCACTGTAATGTGGTTAATTTTTATGTGAATTACACTAATAAAAAAGTTAGTATTTGGGGCTGGAGTAGTGGTTCGGTGGTTATGGTGCTTGTCCAGTGTGCGCCAGTACGTGAGTTCAAACCCCAGCATTACGTACACGATGAAGTCCCAGAGCAGCGAAAGCCATGTAAAAAACTAAATAAAATTGATTCTTTCTTTCTCTCTCTCTCTCCCACTGTTCCTCTCTCTTTCTAAAAAAACGTTGGTATTCAAGGATGAGGAGAGAATCAAGAGATGTGTCCTTCACAAATACTTGATAATAAAAAATTGGTATTTAATAAAGGAAAAGAACAAAAACAGTTGAATAAAAGATAAGAGGTAAACACTATAAATTCATTTTTAACAGGCTGCCAGTTTTATGCAAATTGTCATGGCTGAGACAGAACATTAGTGGACAACATAACTGTATTTTATTAGTTTAATTAAGACTGTTCTATCAAAATGTCATGCACCTTTTTGAGTGCTTGAGCTGATGCTAGTGCTGTGTTCAACAGTATGTGACACAGCAGGGCACTCATTAAATGGTAACTTCTGTGGTGAAATCCTTGAGGGCGAGGAGCACCCTCTTCCTCTCTGCCCTATGGTCCTTCACAGGGTTGGCACAGGAAGGGACACACCACAGAAGACAAAGAGGGAGCTCTGACCTTGGTGGTCATAAGGAACATGTCACTGTGAAGTGTCTCCTTCAGGGGCACAGTCTGGATCTGGCACGTCCCCAAAGCCCTGCATGATAAAAGCTTAGTCCTCAGCTTGGTGCTACTGGGATGTGGAAGCATTTAAGAGGTGGGGCCTAGTGGGAGGTTTTAGGTTATTGGAAGAGTGGCCTCAAAGGGGACTGTGGGACTCCACTTTCTTTCTCTGCTTGGCCACCATGACATCTATTCATCTATCCCTCTGCCATGCACTCCCACCATGACATACTGTGCTGCCATTGATCCAAAGCAGTGAGAGCAACTGGTTATGTACTGAAACCTCCAAAACTAAGCCAAAATAAACCTTTCCACTTTGTAAGTTGGTTATCTCAGGTATTTGTTATAGTAACAGAAAGCTGATTAACACATGCAGGTTCATGCTGGGGCTCAAGGGTGACAAGTTCAGCACAGAGCACAGTAACAAAATGGCAGGTTGCTCCAGAGAATGAGGGGAGAACAGGCAAAGTCAGAGGATGCCTGTGAGTAGCTTACCTGGACTTGGTCTTGGTGCACTATCCCTGTGCACACCTTCCTTCTAGCTTGTGCCTGCTTCTCCAGCTTCTTTCTCTGTGTCTTCTCCAGCCAAAGGTCATCCAAACTGATGTGTGAGTGCTTCATAACCCTCCTGGACTGGAAAACAGGCTCCACTGGGACATCCTCTGCAGAGATGGAGGGGATGGTCCATGTCACCATCTCAGTGGTGGAAAGTGGCCTCTGAGTTGGCTTCATGTGAAAAGCTTTCCGATAATGAGGATAACTGAGTGTCTCACCTGGAGGGTCTTCCCAGGACACATGGTTCTGGAGAACAGAGGAGAAAGTATTAGAGATCAGAGCAAGGACATCCAACTGGGGACACTTCCCTTTCTCTGCCCAGGTTCTTTTGGATATAAAAGATATGTTTGGTTAATTTGCAAATACAGATGCCAACAAAATATTTTGTTTAGTAATTTTGGAAAATGTGAATATTAGGAATAAATCTAGTTTCTGTTAAAATGTCCACTTTCAAGTCTATTTCATACAATTCAGTCTTCTACTTTGCTCAAAGACGTAAGCTTTAAAGTAATTTATGAACTTACCATGCTTATTAAAAATTATTTTTAGGTGCTGAAGCAGTGGCTCAGTGGCAGTGGCACTTGCCTGCATGCACAAGGATGCAGGTTCGAACCCCAGCACCACACACACAACTAAGTTTCAGAGCAACCGAAGCCACATGAAAAACTAAATAAAACTGATTCTCTCTTTCTCTCTCTCTCTCTCATTGTCCCTCTCTCTTAAAAAAAAAACAGAAGAAAGAATTTTTAAAGGCCATTAGCTGTGGCCAAAGTTCTTGCTTAAACAGTGTCTCTTGAGAATAAAATTTAAGAAGGTTCACATTCCAGGCACTTGGTCTTGTTTGACAATAAGATAGACTGAAGTGTGTGCACAGCCCCCCTTCCCCAAGCTGCCATCACTGTCTCATTTCATGATAATGTAATCTGGCACCCTCATCATTTCAGAATAAAATTTGCCACATAGCGTATATCTCCAGCATCTCCGTACTCTCGGATCCACACTTTTATTACCATGTATCATTTAAGTCTAAATACTCTCCAACCTTACCCTGGTAGATACCTCCTTCACAGCAACAGCCTGTACAAAATGTCATCCCCAAGCACTTTGCGCATATTCTCTGGTGGAAATTCCTGTGGAATTTCTTTTAACTATTTCAAGAATCTGCCTAAAAAAAAGGATGGATAGGGGCTGGAGTGGTGTCTCAGCGATTACAGCGCTTGCCTTGCATGCGCAAGGATGCGGTTTTGAATCCCAGAACCACATGCACAACAAAGTGTCAGAGCAACGAAAGCCAAATGAAAAACTAAATAAATTTGATTCTCTTCTCTATCTCTCTCCCTCCCTCCCTCCCTCTCTCCCTCTTTCTTTAAAAAAAAAAAGAATGGATAGATAAATAGAAAAATAGGTAGATAGATAAAGAAAGAGGAAGGAAGAGAAAAAGGAAGAGGAGGAGGAAGAAAGGAAGAGAGTATGTGGAAAGGGGAGATAGATAAATGGATAATTGTCACGTAATAGTTCGAGGTACACTCTGGGGACTGGGACTTCATAAGATTCAAGATTGAGAACCACCGATCTAATGTGCTGCTCTTTAGCTCCCAAATATTATTCTATGTTTGAAACGTGGTTTGTCATAGTTCTCGCTCTCCAACTCCTCTATGCTAGACAGGAACTTTCTGCTCTGGAAAAGATGGCACAGACACACTTCTCACTACCTGTTTCACCTATATGGCTAAAAAACTTCAGATGTTATATTTCAAACAAAGATATGAAAACTCCAAATGGTACAGAGAAGAAAGTAGACCAGCTAAGGATCCCAGAACCCAAGGGCCAGCAGACTAGTTAAGTTTTGAGGGTTTCCTGTTGCTTCATATATTCCACTCATACATGCCTCATATGTGGATCCAGGCATGCGCAATGATGTGGGTTCGAACCCCGGCACCATATACACAATGAAGCATCGGAGCAATGAAAGTCACATGAAAAACTAAATAAAAATTCTTTCTCTCTCCCTTCCTCTCTCTCTCTTATAAAAAAAAATCAGAAAAACAAAAACCCATGCAACATTCTCTTGTTTCCCCACCCCCATCAAAACACAAGCGTGGAACTCCCAACTCACTCAATTGTAAGGGAGCACAAATATCTCTTAGCAAAGTGCTATCAGAGAAGGCTGAGGGGGAAGCTGGGACTTCTGTTCCCTCCAGGTGGTAATGGGGCCCTCCATGGTGTCCATGAAGACAATGTGTGAAGTCAGTTCTTCCATTTCCTACCTGATGTCAGTGAAGTATGCCCCCTCCCAGCCTTGCTAGGGCAATGTAGAGGAAGGCCTGTTACGGCTTGAATGTGAGGTGTCCTCCAAATGCTCCTAATAATGCAGGAACATTCAGAGGTAAAATTATCAGATCATGAGAGCTGCAATCGAATCAGTCTGTCCTAGTTTGAATGACTGAGTGGTAACTGTAGGCAAAAGGGCACGGCTGGAGGAGATGGGTCACTGGGGGTGATGGGTCCCTAAAGGTGTTCCCTGGAAGGATTGTTTTTCCTTGTGGCCCTTCCTCTCTCTGCTTTCCTACCCTATCATGAATAAGCTGGAGTCTTCTGCCATGATGTGCTGCCTTATCTTGGGCCCAGAGCAATAGAGTTGGCCATGTATGGACTGAGACCTCTGAAACTGTGAGCCCCAAATAAAATTTACGTTCTTTAAGTTGTCCTTGTTGGGTATTTTGGTGACAATAATTTAACAGCTGACCAAAACAGTTTGGTAGTAGAGTCAGGAACTTCACCACCATCAGCATTAACAAGGCCACCTGACCCATGGTATCAGTGGAGCTCCAAGAGGAACATTAAGGAGTCTCCCAATCAGGGTGGTGTCCGTGGGGATCCTTATCTCCCATCTCTATCAATCAGTAATCAGATATCCATCCCCACATGACGTTATCAATAGAGGCCAAAAAGGAGCCTGGGATTTCACCTGCAGGTGGCAGTATGTAAGGCACCCATGTTGCCCTACTGGAGTGGTATCACACAGTCTACCAAAACAGATTTACATAAGACAGAGATTCACAACATTCCATCCCAAACACCCAGAACAAAATCAAACTTAAGCATGATGCCAAGAACCAGAAAAATCTTAACTGGAATTACAAAAGGCAGTTAACAGATGCCAGGAAAAGAAGACATGGATGTTAGAATCTAAGAACGGTTTTAAAGTAGCCATCATAAAAATGCTTCAACAAATTTATCTTGGAACAAATGAAATAGAAAACCTTAAAGAAATGGAAAATATAAAGAATAAATGGAAATTATAGAATTGAAAAACATAATAACTGGGGCTGGAGCAGTGGCTCAGCAGCGGCAGCGCTTGCCTGGCATGTGCGAGGACACGCATTCGAACCCCAGCACCATGTACACAATGAAGTGTCTGAGCAACAATAGCCACATGAAAAACTAAATAAAATTGATTCTCTCTTTCTACCTCTCTCTTCACAGTCCCTTTCTCTCTTAAAAAAAAAAAAGATCACTGAAAACTCAATGGATGGGTACATAGGGAAAGTAAACTTGAAGATGGAAAAAAAACATAGTTATATAACCGAAATGGTGGAGAGAAAACAGACTGAAAAAGAATGAACAGAGTCTCAGAGACCCATAAGTCAACAAACAAAGGCCAAACACCGAACATTAGAATAACTTAAGTTACAAAAAGGGGAAAGTGTATTGGAATTTTAAAAAAATGTATTCAAAGAAAGAGTGACTCAAAAAATTTTAAATTTGGTAGAAGATATTAGCCCACAGATTTAAAAATCTGAGTGGGCCCCAACAGTATAAACCCAAAGAGAATGAGAAAACATCATAATCAAACTTCTGAAATTTTAGGATAAAGAAACACCTTTAAAACAGCAAGACAGAGAAAAAAAAAAAAACACCTTCCTTATAAGGGAAAGCTTTTTTTTTTTTAGATTAGAAGTCCTTTATTATAGTCATATGATTCTTCCTTCAAATATCATTGCATGGAAAACATTTTAAATATCATAGACACATGGAAGTAAAAAAGAAATGATGCAACATTCTTTAGGTATCCTTTTTCAAGAAAAAGACAGCCAACTCAGAATCTTTTATCTTGTGAAAATATACTTCAGGAATGAAGGGCAAATCACATTCTCAGGGGAAGGAAAAATGAGAGAATTTATTTCCAGCAGATCTACATTTAAAGAATGGCCAAAGGATTTTTTTTTAAGAGAGAGGGACGGTAAGAGAGAGAGAGAATGAATCAATTTTTTAATTTAATTTTTCATGTGGCTCTCATTGCTCCAAAACTTAATTTTGTATTTGGTGCTGGGGTTTGAATTCATGGACTCACGCATGCCTGGCAAGTGCCATAACCACTGAGCCACCGCTCCAGCTCACTAAAGGTGTTTTTAAAGTGAAATAAATGATAAAAGAATCTTGCAACAAACATCAGGAAGGAAAAAAGAACCATGTAAAAAGTAAAAATATGGGTAAATGCAACATAAGTTCTATCTCCTCTTGAGATTTCTAATTGTTTTTAATGTTGAAGCACAATTACTACATTGGCTGATATGGTTCTCAACGTACATGAAGGAACTATTTAAGACAATTATAAATGGGAGGGTGAAGTGATTTAAATGAAGGTAAAGTTTCTGTACTTCACTCAAATTGATAAAATGTCAACACCAGTAGACTGTGATAAGTTGGGTATATACAATATAATTCTTAGATCAGTCACTATCTGTAAAAAGATATACAATAAAATCTAACATAGACCCATATAAATTAAATTCTGAAAAATATCCAAGTAACCTCCAGTACATTAGGAAAAAGAACACATCAATAGTTACTTTAAATAGAAATGGTAAATAAACCAATTAAAAGCAGAGAATTGGACCTCGCATTCATCAATGATGGAAATGTGACACAATACAGCCTCTCTGGAAAATAGTTTGACATTTTCTTCTACAACTAAATATATACTTGCCCTATGAGCTAAAAATCACACTGTTGGGCATTTGCCCCAGAGAAATGAAAATATCCACCCTTGAAACCCATGCATGAATGTTCACAGGAGCGTCATTTGTGATAGCTCAAACCTGAGCACAACAGAGATGTCCTTCAGCAAATGCATGCTTGTGCCACACCATGGGGAACTACTCAGAAATATAAAGGAATCACTGATACATGCAACAATTCAGATGAATTTCAATCAGCTTACGCTGAGTGAAGAAAAACAATCTCAAATGGTAGACAGACATTTGAAATGACAGAATCATAAATTAGTGATTGGGAGTGGTCAGGGCAGGAAATGGAGGGTGTGATGGGGTATAACACAAGGGTGAGAGAACTGTGTCTTGTTTTTGATGGTTATTACATGAATCTGTACATGGGAGAAAACAACAGCAATGTTGCTATGGTCTGAGCATTCCTAACATGAAAATCCAGAAACCAAAATGCTACAGGCTCTGAAACTTTCTGAGGGCTGATGCCATAAGTGGGAAAATTCCACAACTGACCTCATGTGATGGGTCACAGTCAAAACGTAGGAGCACTAAAAGTATTGTATAAAATGACCTTCTGGGTATGTATATAAGAAACACAAATGAACTTTATGTTTAGATGTGAGTCTCCCCCCTGTTTCATTATGTATATGCAAATATTCTAACCCCTTACAAAACTGAAATCTGAAATACTTCTGGTCCCAGGCATTTTGGATAAAGTAAGATACTCAACCCACATACACATTCTTGAATCCACTTGTTTTCATATTATTCTATAGTTATGGAAGACTTTTCCTTTAAGGGAACTGAGGAAAGGATACACTGAATTTCTGCATTATTTTCACAACTTCTTTTAAATCTACTAATACTCCTAAACAAATTTTTCAAAATGAGAAAGAAGAAGAAAAAGCAACTTGAACTAAATAAGCATGTGCTAACAAAAAAAAAAAAATTAAAAACAGCTTCAACAACAAAACCCAAGAATTATTAAATTATAATGTTAATTGCGGGTGGAGATATACAGAAATATAAATCCTTTGGGAAGGCAGCATGGAATCTATGAAAATCTTAAAATACTTACAATCTTTGACAGTAATTTCATTCCTGATACACTATCCACTAAGCCCCCAAGAGAATTATTCAGTGACGGACCTCAAGTCCCACTCCTTCAAACTGAATATGAGGAAAAAGGGAAATGATTTTCAGCAAAGATACAATACCCTGCAAAACTCAGCTTTAAATGTGACAGGGAAATTAATTATTTCCATGATAAATTCAAGTTAAGAAGGTACGTGAACACAAAGACTGCTCTACAGAGATTACTCAAAGACATATTACCTACAGAGGAACAAGCAAACAACCTCCAAAGCCCACAAACAGAAGAAAGTCATGATAATATAACTCACTAAAAGATATCCAAGATGGCGCAAAACACAGCAATAGTCACAATGCAATGCCAGGGACCCGGAATCACATATCTATTCTAACACTGAATGTGAATGGATTCAATGCCCCAATCAAAAGACACAGATTGGCTGACAGGATCAAAAAACAAAATCCAACAGTATGCTGCCTACAGGAGACACATCTCACAGCCAAAAATCAACACAGATTGAAGGTGAAAGTTTGGCAATAAGTCTATCAGGCTTGTGGCCCAAGAAAGCAAGCCAGTGTTGCAATCCTTATATAGGACAAAATTAGTCAGAAGGTCACTGCATCATAGTAAAAGGAACAATGCATCAAGAAGACATAACGATAGTTAACATTTATGTTCTCAATTACAAGCCTCCCAAATATATGGAAAAAGTACTCGAGGACATTAAAACTCTTTTCAATCTCAACACAATAATACTGGGGGATTTTAATACACCATCATCACCAGTACACAGATCATCAAAGCAAAAAATCAACAAAGATATCTCTAACCTAAACAAGTCTATAAATCAATTGGACTCAATGGACATGTACAGAATATTCCATCCCAAATTGGCTTCTTAGCAGCTCACAGATCCTTCTCCAAAATACACCTCATCCCAGTCCACAAAGCTAATCTTAACAAATATTTAAAAAATCCAATCAATAAATGGGCTAGGGAATTAAATAAAAATTCTCAATGAAGGAAGTCCAAAAAGCTAATAAATACATGAGAAAATGTTCTACATCACTAGCAATCAGAGAAATGAAAATCAAAACTTCACTGAGATTCCATCTCAATCCAATCAGAGTGACAAAAATGAAGAATACGAATAATAACAGATGCTGAAGGGGTTGTGGGAAGAATGTAACATTATCATACTGTTGGCGGGACTACAAACTCTGGGAAGTAGTGTGGAGACTCCTCAAAAACCTAGGGCTGGAACCACCTATGATCCAGCTATCCCACTGCTGGGATTTTTCCAAAAGAGCTAGAATCGGCATACTACAGAAACACAGCTACATCAATGTTTATAGCAGCTCAATTTACTATAACTAAACCAGGGAACCAACCCAGATGCCCCTCACTGGAAGATTGGATTCCAAAACTGTGAGGTAGATAGACAGACAGATAGATGATAGATAGATAGATAGATGGATGGATGATAGATAGAGAGCGATCTACTCTGGTATTAGAGAGAACCATATCATAGCATTTTCAACCAAATGGATGTAGATGGAAAAAAATTATGCTGAGTGAAACATCCCAAACTCAGAGGCTCAAGGGCCGAATGTTTTCTCTCATCTGTGGAAGCTAGAATACGATCTAAGACAGATTGAAAGTTAGACAAGCTAAATAATAACCTCAACATAGGTGAATTTTAACATAAGCAGAGGCAACCATAACTATGATGCTGCGGGGAGAAGGGAGGGGAACGGTAAGGAAAGGGAGGGTTTGAGGGGATATCAACGCAGCTGGAGGGAAGGAGGGAATAGGGGGGTTATCAATGCAGTTGGGAACCCTTGACTTCCATGAGCAGCCCAACTAACATGAGGGGAAATATGGGAACAGGGAGGAGTCAAAGTGGGGAGACCATGGACTAGGATCAACTTTAAGTTACTTTGTTAATATCCCCATGTTCATGAATGTGTAATGAGTCCCTCCAATATGTAAGACTATGTTGAATGAATAAGAGAGAGAGGGAGAGAGAGAGAGGGAGAGAAATAATTTTTTAAAAAAGGTACTTGAACTCCTTCTACATAAAGCTGGTTTTCTTTCCTTTTTTCCATCATGTTGTGAAGCAGCTAGGAGGTCCTATGGCTCCAGGATGCTGGTGCCAGCATCTTGAATCACAAGCTCAGGAAACTACTTTTTAAGTTATGAAGCTTCAGGTACTATGTTATAGCAACACAAACAGACTAAGACAAATACCTTCAATATTTTGAAGGATGATTTCAACATAATTCTATATTAAACCCAACTGTCATTTGGGTATAAGGGTTTTTAAAAAAAACCCACATTTTCAGATATACAAGGACTCATAAATGATACTTCCTATGTACCTTTCCTTAGGATGCTATTGGAGGATGTGCTTGAACACAATAAAGTAGTGAGTGGAGACTAAGGAAGACACAGAGCCTAAGAAATAAGAAATCGGGGAAGAGCTGGGTATAGTGGCACATGCCCATAATCTCAGTGACTCCAGAGGCAGAGGCAGGAGAATTGCAAGTTTAAAGCCAGCCTCAGCAACTTAGTGAGGTCCTAAGCAACATACCAAGACCCTGTCTCATAATAAAAATTAAAAAGGATGGGTATGTGACCCACTATTTAAGCACCCCTAGGTTCAATTCCTGGTACAAAAAAAATTAGAGAAGAATAGCTACACAAAACTCCTAGAGAAAAATTCATCCAAATTACAACATCCGATCAGTTCTTCTGGGGGAAACAGCAACATGGGGAACCCGAGCTGGGCATCCATGACATGGCATTAGCCTTGGATAACTAAGTATTTATACGTTTGTTCTTGAATGTTTGATAATGTTTTCCCCTCAGTTGTAACTCCATATTTATCTATTAAATAAAAAAGAGAGAATCTACACCAATTCAAATAATAGAAATAAATCAAATAGAAGGAAATAAAAATCATCTCTCAATAGCATTATCAAATGTAAATGGCCTAAACTCTTCAATCAAAAGACAGAGGTTGGAGCAGATTGGAGAAAAAACAAGTCCAAACAATATGCTGCATGCAAGAAGCATGCCTCACAGGCACAGACTGAAGGTGAAGCAACAGGGAAACATATCATGTACACACCACACACAAACAAGTCAGTGTTGCAATTCTCATATCAGATAAGGTGGACTTCAAGACAAAATTCATCAGAAGAGACAAAGAGGTCACTTCAAACTGCTCAAATGAATCATAGGGCAACAGGGGGTAAGAAATGGTTCCACATCTCGATTATTGTTATGATTTCATGACTATACATTTTTAAAAGCTCATCCAACTGTATACTCTAAGCAGGTAAATTTTGTTAGTATAAATTACAGGTAAATAAACCTAACATCTAAAATTTGACCAAGAAATCCATTCATTAATTAATCAAATTACTTAAATAATCAACTGATTTTTTAAATTATAGAAATTGAAATTATTGAAAATAAATCCAATGTCGGGGCTGGAGCAGTGGCTCAGCGGTTTTGGAGCTTGCCTGGCAAGCACGAGGACCTGGGTTCAAACCCAGCACCATGTACACAACTAAGTGTTGGAGCAACCAAGGCCATGTGAAAAAATAAAGTTGTTTCTCTCTTTCTCTATCTCACTGTCCCTCTCTCTTTAAAAAAAAAAAAAAGAAAAGAAATCCAATAAAAATTCGGTAATTATGTCATTATCAAAAATAATTAAGTGGGGGCTAAAGCAGTGGCTCAGCAGTTAAGATGCTTGCCTGGTATGCGCGAGGACGTGAGTTCAAACCCCAGCACCACATATACAACAAAGTGTCAGAGCAACAAAAGTCACATGAAAAACTAAATAAAAATTGACTCTCTCACACTCTCTGTCTCTCTCTCACTGTCCCTTTCTCTTTTAAAAAGAAATTAAGTGGAGAAGTCCATTTTGTCCATTTTCCACTTATGAATGTACTGTTGTATTTCATGTCTATAAACTCTTTATCACGTTCCAGATCCCAAATATTTTCTCTTCTAAAGTTTTATAATGTCATTGTGTGTGTGTGTGTGTGTTTGTTTTTTTAATCTTGAACTTTTGTCATTGTGTTTTACATTTTGGTCTGTGCTTAGTAGTAAATTTTTAGTTGATTTTTGATTGAAGTGTGAGATTTAGGTCAAGATTTTTCTTTTTGCCTTGGTTATTCTAATGATATTCTAATGATTAATATTGGGTAGAGATTTTTCCCATTTTTTCTTTTACAAAATTGTCATTTTAGCTCTTCCAAGGCCTATGCCTCTTCACATGAGTTTTAAAATATGAATGGATTTTTTTAAGTGAGAGAGGGACAGTGAGGAAAAGAGAATCAATTTTATTTAGTTTCTTATGTGCCTTTTGTTGCTCCCCACACTTTGTTGTATATGTGATTCGATTCCATGTTCTCACGCATGCCAGGCAAGCGCCTTAACCACTGATCCACCATGCCAGCCCCGAGAATATGAACTGATTTTTATAGGTAAGACAATGTTCATAATGTATTTTCCGTCTTCACCTTTTCCCATTAAGATCTGTAAGTAGAAACAGGTCCTTGGATCCTTGCTGTTGGAGTCCGAGAAGCCTAAGTCTATCTAGCATTCATTCATCAGGTCGATTGATATTGTACATAGCAGAGACCTCAGAGACCACCTAGTCCAGCCTTTGACAGATATTTCCAGTGTGGTCTCACTCCATGGTCAGGGTCAGGAAGTACTCCCAGTTGTTCTACACTTCTAGTTTCTCCCGGCTCTCCTCATTCAGCCACACTTATTTCTATCCTGCTCCCTGCCCTTGGTCTTAGTCTCCTTCATAATCCCCCTTAGCAAGAGGCACAAAACCCAGGTATGTGCCTATAGAAGAGGCCCAGCCTGCTTCCCTGGAATCAAAGGCTGTCTGCCCCAAAACCTGAAATTCCAAGGGAAAGAAATATCTAGCTGCAAGTGATACTTCTCATATCCTGAGGACTTTGTCATGCTGATTTGTGTCATATAAACACATGCCAATACACTAAGAGCTTTCAGTTATCAAGTGAAACTGTGGAGGGTTCAGTTCTACAGCAATTTTCGAAGGGAAGAAAACATCCTATCAAGATTTGCATCCAACCAGATTCAGTGGCTGTAATCCCACTGACTAACAAGGCTGAGGCAGGAGGATCCTAAGTTCTAAGCCAGCCTGGGCAACTCAGCAAGACCGTGCTCAAAATAAAAAATAAAAAGGACTGGGGATGTAGCTCAGTGGTAATGTGTTCAATCCCCAGTACTAGAAAGAGAGAGAAGGAGAGAGAGAGAGAGAAAGAGAGAGAGAGAGAGAGAGACTATACCTAAAGGATAATGGAGGTATTACTTGCCTAGCATATTCAAGGGTCTCGGTTCCATCCCCAGTACCACCACCACTGCCCTCCTACCCACACCCTCAAAGAATTCCCAGCCACCAATGGGGATGGTACTGCTGAGACAATTTTTCCACTTCACTGAAATAATGGGCTGGGCCTTAACAAGGCTACCTGCTCAGGAACCTCATTACTCCAGGCTTGGTTCAAATGTCAGACTCTAAACTTCCAAGCTCAGGAATCCCCTCCCTTGGACCCCTTAACAGTGTATCCCATTAATCCCTGCAATTTTTAAATTACATTTTTAGTTTACTAAAGTCCTTATCAATATCTAAAATTAGCCCATTTGCTTTCTGTCCCACTTCCCATCCCTGCCTTGAGGACAGTGATCTTTCTATATTATTTAATACTGTAACCACAAGATCAAGAATATCACCTGGTCCATCAGTGATACTTAGGAAACAATGATCAAATTGAAGAAGAACAAGGCACAAAGGTGTGACTGAGTTATTATGCAGTCACAGTGACTGAGACACAGTATGGGCATAAGGATGGATGCAAATGAAGGAACTCAAAAGCTGTTTCAGGCCTCAGCACAAGGCAAGACCCTGACATCTTCTGAACCTTAGAGGGTTCTCTTCATGACCTTGGGGTACGGAAAGATGAAGACAGTGGGCACTAAAATTTAAGATCTTGTGTTCATTAAAAAAATCATTAAAGAAAAGCCATGCAGAGTGGAGCATTGTATTTGTGGTACATTTAGCCAACAATGGTATTGCATCCATAATATATATAATTACTAAGAAAAAAAGAGGACCCCACGGAAAATGGGCAAGAGATGAGGGTAGATATGTCCCACAAGAGAGGATGCAAAGTATCAACTGCAGGGGCTGAGGATGTAGTTCAGTAATAGAGCATCTGCCTACCATGCACAAGGCCCTGACCAGCACAATAAATAGATAAATAAATACATTAATTAATTAAAAATGTATGTGTCAGTATATAAAAGGGTTCCAGCTTCTTTCAACATATGGAAACGCAAATTAAGGCCATAATGAGATGTTTCTACACGCCTAGCAGAATGGCTGAAATTGAAATGAGTGACGATATAAATCACATAAATGAGAATGTAGGGCAAAGAAAACATCCAGTGAGAGAGTATAAATCTGTACAATCACTTTGGAAAAATAACTTGACAGAATGGCTGTCATTAAGAATGCAAAAACAGGGGCTGGAGTGGTAGCTCCGCGGTTACGGCGCTTGCCTGGCGTGCACGAGTACACGGGTTCAAACCCCAGCACCCATGTGCACAACTAAGCATCAGAGCAATGAAAGCCATGTGAAAAACTCAATAAAAATTGATTCTCTCTTTCTCTCTCTCCCTCTCTTTCACTGTCCTTCTCTCTTTAAAAAAAAATGAAGGCAAAAACAATAAACGCTGTGAAAATCGGGGGGAAAAGGAACACTTACACACTGTTGTTAGGAAAGTAAATTAGCATAGCCACTATGGAAATCAAATGAAGGTTCCTCAAACTGAAAGTAGAAGTACCACATGATCCAGCTATACCAGTCCTCAGTACACGGCAGAAGGAACTAAAGTCACATTACTGCATATCTGCATACCCATGTTTACTGTGGCACCATTCACAATAACCAGCTTATGGAATCAGTCTAGGTGCCCACTAACAATGAATGGATAAACAAAATGCTGTTTATTTACACTATGGTATAAAGCTACAAAGAAGCTTGCAGAAATCATGAAGGCTGTGTACAGTGGTGCATGTCTGTAATCCCAGCAGCTTGGGAGGCTGAGGCAGGAGGATTGTAAGTTCAAAGCCAGCCTCCACAATTTAGGGAGGCACTGAGAAACTTAGTGAGATCTGGTCTCAAAATAAAAAATAAAAATGGGCTGAGGATGTGGTTCAGTGGTTGAGCCCCCTGGGTTCAATCCCCGGTACAAAAATAAA
>PVKS010015370.1:0-46124 GCA_004027875.1 Aplodontia rufa | reverse complement strand
CCATTAGAGAAGACGATATTATGGCTTTTGAGACCAAATGGATGGAGATGGAAAGAATTATGCAAAGTGAAGTATCCCAATCTCAGATACTCAAGGGCCGAATGGTTTCTCTCATCTGTGGAAGCCAGAATACATCGGGAAGCAGTATGTTAGACAGCAAAGCTAATAATAACTTCAAATTGTATGATTCTTTTCGCAATAGGGAGATGACTCCTTAGGATACTTGGAGGCGTAGGCTGGGTGACAGGGTGGGGGGAGGGCTTCGGAAAATCACCTAGCAGACTGGAGGAACCAAATGTAGGGGAATCATCTCAGAAAGTAAACTCTGACCTCCACGAGATATCCATTTAACTCAGCGGTTCTTCTGAGGGAAACAGCAACATGGGGAACCCAAGCTAGGCATCCATGACATGGCATTAGCCCTAGATAAGTATATATTCATTCGTTCTGGAATATTTGATAATGTTTCCCCCTCAATTGTAACTCTATATCATCTAATAAATAATAATAATAAAAAGATTGAGAGAAAAAATATGTAATTTTGCAGAACTGACAGATTTCACTATAATAAGGCTGAATGACTTAGTACCTTTCTCCCCATCATATAACCAGTGGCTCATTTACTCATACTGATAACCCAAAGGCAAACTCAAAAAGTCACTTTACTTCTGCCTCTTACTTCTGTCTATTCATTTAAAGTTGAATAATTTTTTAAAAAAGAGAAAAGGACAGTGAGAGAGAGAGAGAGAGAGAGAGAGCATCATTTTTTATTGAGTTTTTCACATGGCTTTCGTTGCTCCAACACTTAGTTGTGTACGTGGGTGCTGGGGTTGGAACCCATGTACTTATACATACCGGGCAAGTGCCATAACCGCCAAGCCACTGCTCCATCACCGTAAAGTAGAATAATTTTTAATGTGTAATGCTATGTTATTAAAGCTGGACAGAAGAAACTAAAGGAGCAAAAAATATGGTTCCATGTTTTTGTTGGGCTACTCCAGGATCACTGCCCACTCAGTTGCCTTGGTATTACCTGAAGCAGTTAATGGACTGTTTGTTCAGCAGCACCGAGGTAGAGTCGGCTGTCCCCTGGTGTCTTTTGATAATACCCTGCTGTGCCTTGTTATTTAGCAAGAAATGTTCAATTGGCATTTTATTGTACAAAACTTAATTGCCTGTTTTCTCCATTGTGAAAAGGTAAAGGTGGTAGTCAGTGGCAGTCGCGTGTGTTTGAACCCTCAAAGGTTATGTAATTGCCTGATACTGTTTAAACATTAATATTTTCTCCAAAAAGGAAAACAAATGGTGTGAATTCTAACAGTAGTAAGAAACACTAATGAACAAACAATTCTAAATCCTTTCATCAGGTATGACAAGGCTCTTTACCTAAAGTTTACTCCTATGTCTCTTGAGAAATGCTATAAGCAGTCACATAAGGCAAGGCACAGTGGTGCATACCTGTAATCTCAGTGACTCTAGAACCTGAGGCAGGATTGCAAGTTACAGGGCAGCCTCAGAAATCATAGTGAGACCTTCAGCAACTTAGCAAGACCCTGCTTAAAATTTTTTTAAAAAGGACTGGGGATTTAACTCAGTAGTAAAGCACCCCTAGTTCAACCCCCAGTACCAAAAAAGAAGTCACATAAGAAAGTCACTACAAAAAGAAATAACCACTTCTAAGGTGAAACATTACCATATTTCTATGGCAGTTTTAAAGAAAGAAAACATCTGACTTAAATTACCGGGACAATAAACCAACAGCACCTAAGAAATTCAATGCTACTTATATAGCCAAAACACCCCTTAGGAGCAGAACCCCAGCTGAAGCCACCAGGGCACATTCACAGCACCCCTTAACGTAAAGTCTGGCCAGATCCACTGAAGAATCAGGTTGCAATTGCTGTGAAATTCATTCATAAGGAGCTTTCAACACATACATGTATGGGGGGAGTCTATAAATATTTATTAATTCCCAAGTCAAATTGGCAATAAAGGGGGCTGGAGCCGTGGCTTGGCGGTTACGGCGCTTGCCTGGCATGCACAAGTACACGGGTTCAAACCCCAGCACCCACGTACACAACTAAGCATTGGAGCAACAAAAGCCATGTGAAAAACTCAATAAAAATTGATTCTATAAAAAAATGCAAAAAAAAATCTACATAGTATGCCTAAAATTTCAAAGTAGTTTTAAATCACATTTAACGTCTCTTTATAACTGTTTCTATAAACATGCTTTTAGAGCTCCAATTAATGATCCCTTATTTTCTCACTCCCCTAGAATAATATATAGTCTATGTCCCAGGTATTTGTTCCCTATGTGTATCAACCTAAAAAAAAAATACAATCCTTCCAAAACCCTAATGTCTGCAAGACATAAGGGAAGTGAGTCTGGTGTAAAACACAGGTATGATATCCATATACTGACACCAATATATGTGTCCACATAATGACAGGAGACAGCTCCATATATTGACACTTGCCAAATTGTTCTGACTTTTCAAATAAAACACAGGCCTAACAAAATGGCCAAAGATAGGAAATTTTGCTATCCCTTTCCTGAGTTACCAAGCCCCAGAGGTTCTGAATCACAGAGAAGAGATGGAGAAAGAATAATTTACCCCACAAGCCTTGCCGTCCAAGATTTAGATTCTTTTGCCATGTTCTTGGGTATTCAGGTTGTTTCAACCTAGACAGTTTTGATGGATTGTGAATTTCCTGTGTCTAGAACCAGTATAAGAGCACAAGCTCTAGAGTTAACATGACTCTTTGAATCCTGACTCCACATTTTATCAGCAGCTCTCTATGCCTCCCCTACATTAGAGTACTTGTTGTGGGGATTAAATATGAAATGTATGAAAGCTCCTACTTTAGTACCTGATTTACAGTAGGCAGCACTTAATGTGAATTCCATTCCCCTTGCCCTTTAAGGAGAATCATAACTCTGTTATAAGTCAACTGGGTACCTACGACCTATCTTTAAGGTTGCAATCAGAAACCCAGATACAGTAAGCCTGGTCATGATAATGCAATAATGAGGCATGAACTATACCAAAGCTAATCATACTTTAGAGGCTTTTAACACCTCATTCTCATCTCTTATCTTCATCCCACACACCCAGGAGATCCAAGTGACAATTTCTGTTCTTCCTTGCCTAGACAATTCATATTTAAATAGAATCAAAAGGAAATAGAGGAAAGCAGAAATCATCAATACGTTACAGATACAGGAAAGAAAACCAACTGCTACTTCTTAACATGTATGTGTCTTGGTACCCACCATCTGGTATAAGAAATAAGCTTCACTATTTCCTATTTCCAGAACATTACAGTTACAGAGCTACTAACTGCAATTTAAAATGTTAAATATTCTAAGGTTGATATCAAGTATTAGATTCATAAAATTATCTGACTTCTTAATTAGAATATATTCAAATGCAAAATTGTACCTATTGCCAGTAGTATGCTTGTAATGTCATTGTAAGCCACATGTCAAGCAGAAATTAAGATGGATTCAATTGAATTATTGTAGCACGTTACAATGAATTTACCCCCCCCAAAAAAAACTAACATACAACATTTATCAACATCAATATTGTTGAAAATAATCACAGAAAAAAATGGATGGATTAAAGAGTACTACTTTAATTCTTACATCAAAATTTTAAAAACCTTGGACTAGATACATAAGAGAAGAAACATATGATGGTAGAAAGACTTTCAAAAGATGTGTGCAGATAAATGCCCTTGTTTTCATCAGCTCGGAAGGAAATTGTTTTCTCAACTTCACACATGTTTTCAAATTAAGAAGGGCAAATTTACTGAAAACATTCCTTTTACTAATATACAAAACAGTCTGTTTTCTAGCAACATAGAGGAATGTACTATTCAAATTTATCTAATATTCAAGCTGAGAGAATTAGCATTAAAATCGAAGCAATACTCTAAATTGAGCTGAAATATTTACTATTTGATGGTTCACAACCTTTCTGTTGCACATAGGTATGATTATGAATATCAAGTATTATGGTACCACAGTTATTTGTGTCAGTATTTAATAGTTTTTCATATAAGATGTTCTAAGGTTTTTATTTTTGTGTATGTTTCATTACCAAATAAAAAAAATGCTTGGCAAAACTGTAAAGAATTCATTTTCTCTCAATATAGAACATGTACTATGCATTTCTTATATGGTCTTTACTCCTTTAGAAATTCTTATTTTTACTATGCTAAAATGAACAAACCATGGGACAGCAGATTCAAGATAGCAACAGAAATGTTCTTAAGCTCAAGGAGAGAAGAACAGAGCCCACCTGCCTCTTTCTCCCCTGGAAGGGAATGAATACCTTTGGGAATAGATCCTAACAACTGCTGCCCACCAAATACCCATAAGGTCATCCTTGAAGATTAACTTGCTCATCACAATGACCTTAGACAACCCTCTAGGGACACTGAAAATGTTTGAAGCAAATTTGAAGCTATGAGGCCTGTAAAACTACCCAAATTTTATTGTATAAATTAGGAGCTTATAGTTTATCACAGAGATACATAGATACATATGCTTACATATTTATGGAATATTTTGAGAGGATATTTAAGAAAGTGTTAACAGCTATGAGGGTGGACTATGTAAGTGGGAGTGTGGAATAGCTGAGAGTCTTCCCTTCACATTCTTTTGCAACATTTGCTTTTCTAAAATTTATGTATATAGTACTTTTTCAATTAAATCTAATTTAAAATAATTTATTTAATCTTGTAGTATCTTTACTTTTAAAGACCATTTACTAAAATTCTATTTAATTTACCATTAAATAGGAAGATTGAGCTGATACTCTGCTTTCTCCTTCCTTTTTGGTCACAAAAGAAACTTCAAAACAAAAGAGGCATCATTACTCAGCAATACCCCTTCTGAGAATATAAACCAGCACAGTGCAATTTAAAAGTGGCAAACTTAGTTGCAAGAATTTGTATATTCTCACCATTCTTCCCAGGTACGCTGATAAATGTCTATAATCGTAAGCTCAAGGCCAGCCTGGGCAACTTAGAAAGATCCTCAGCAACTTAGCAAGACCCTACCTCAAATTAAAAAAATAAAAAGGATAGGGGATATAGTTTGGTGGCAGAGAAATCCTTGGTTCAATTTCACTACAAAAAAAAACCAGTTTGTATATTCTGTGTACTTCAACATTTCTACTTTTTACATTACGGACCCCCGGTGCTTCTTAATCATCATATATTTTTTTTAAAGAAAGAGGGGACAGTGAGAGAGAAAGAAGGAAGCAATTTTTTTATTTAGCTTTTCACATGACCTTCGTTCCTCTGAGACTTTGTTGTGTACGTAGTGCTGGGGTTTGAACTCACATACCTGTGCATGCCAGGCAAGCACTGCAAGCACCATAACCACTGAACCACCACTGCAGCCCCAATCATCACATATTTTCAACTATCTTGATGTGTCTATTTTCACATGCACGCAGGTACACATAGTATTTTTTAAGAGAAAGGGACAGTGAGAGAGAGAGAAAGAGAGAATCAATTTTGTTTAGCTTTTTTTTTTTTTTCCATGTGGCTTTCGTTGTGTTCATGGTGCTAGGGTGCTGGGGTTTGAACCCAAGTCCTGTGCATACCAGGCAAGCACCTTATCCACTGAGCCACCACTCCAGCCCCCACATAGTATCTTTTTTTTATGATTCCTCTTTTTTTTAAATCTTGATTATGAAGAATTTCGATGCTTAAAAGAAAGAAAACAGTGCAAGGACAAAAACCTGAATAACAACAACAAACTGTGCTGAATTAAATATTCTATATCAAAAGATACATAACTATACCCACATAGTATCCAAAATGTACCTGTTTCTTAACTGTGATTTTTTTAAGCTTCAAAACAATGTTTTTTGACTTGTAGGTTAAAAAAAGTAGTCATTTCCCTTTTATCTAAATTCACACCCAGAACAGGATATTCTTTTTCATGTGATTCAAAACCTACAAAATAACAGAAACTACTACTATTTGCAATTACTACCCACTGTACTTTTGAAATAAAAAATATCCCTGTTGGCTTTAAATTTCCATGTGTCCATGTTGGGGAAAAGCCTAGACCATACCTGGAGCTAGGAGGATATACTGTGGGTGCATATACTGGCATTGGTAGCTTAGGAAAGAGACATGTATTATTTAGAGGTTACACAGCTTAACCTGAAGAAGCATCCTGAATGTTAATAGCAAATGCAGTCATTCAGTAAGTTGAATAGTAAGTGGTTCCAGTTGGTCTTTCACTGTCATCACTGGTGTGTTGGGGATAGGGAAGTGTGTGTGTGTGTGTGTGTGTGTGTGTGTGTGTGTGTGTGTGAGGGGGGGGAGAGAGAGAGAGAGAGAGAATGTGTACGCACGCGTGCACACTAATACTGACTGCTCTACCAAAATTTTAATCTTACATGCACTTACATGCATTTATGCTGAGGCCCTTTGTCAGAGACTGTGACCATTTTCTTACCCCAAAGTCATGCACCCATAGGATGAAATCTCAAGCAAAAAAACAAGCCTCAAGTGGAAGGAATACAGAAAGAAACAGGAAAGGAAAAAAGTTTACAAATTACTTGCTAAATGGATGAAGAGAAATCCTGTGGGAGTGGAGAGGGGGTCCTTGGGAAATGTTTTCCTAGTGGTAACCATAACAGCTGGGGAAGAAGCTTGGGGACTGATTGCTTTCCAGTTGTGCTTTCTGCAGCCCAAAAACTCTGTACTGTACTGCAGAGTTCGCTGAAAAGTCTGCCAGCTTACAAGGGAAAGTTCAGGCGTCTTGGGATTTCAAGACCATTTGTACTGAGAGGCTTTTTTTTTTCCCCACTTGAGAGTAAGCTGTGCCTTTCCTCTACCGTTCTGGAAAAGCTAACCCTTCCCTGGAAAGCTGTGCACAGCCAACCCGTGGGTCTGCATTTATTCTGAGTCCTCCCTTCCATCTTCCATCAATATTTTAGTGAAGCTTGCAGAGAAAATGAGGCAAAGCATCCCTCAAAATGCAAACACGCAGAGCTCAACTTTTTCTCTCTGTCTGGAGGGAAAAAGTCACTTCTGCTTCTCAAGGCCAAGAGCTATGTCTGGGAAGCTCCGGACTAGGAAGGAAGGTTTGGCAATGAAGGAGGTGGGAGAAAACAATGCCGAGCATGGGATACCTCCGGACACAGTACATCCTGCCGGGGGCCCAGTCCCACACTGTCCCCAAGCTCGCTCTGGGCCGGTGTGGCTTCGCTTACCTTGATGATGCTGCTGCGCCTGGGAGTTGCTCGTGCAGCTTCCAGGAGGCCCGCCTCGCTGTCCATTGGGGCTCCTGCGGCGCCCGGCAATGCAAACCCGCTGCGACGGTCCCTCATCCGGCCCCCAACGGCCACCACTACCGCGTCTCCCAGGGCGTTGTCGAGGCCCACTCGGGGGTCGTCTTCGCCCCCAGCAGCGTCGGGCGGCGCCGGACCCTCCCTGATGACCGCGCCCTCGGCCATGGCCGGGCACCTTATGGGCTCCCCTGGAGGAGATAGCACGACCGGCAACAGAGTCCAGTCTCTGGGCACGGGTGCACTCATGCACGGCGAGTCAGCCCAGCTAGACTTTGTTTCACCGTCTTGAGGCAGAGGAGGCAGCAGCAGCAAGGACGGCCGCAACTTTCTGGAGAGGAGACATAGCTCCGGCAGAGACGTCCTCGGGCTTTGGTCCAGCAGGTCAGCAGTCCTGAGGGCGACCGCAGCGGGGGCGGGGAGATGATGTGAGCGGGTGAGAGGAGAGATGAAAAAGAGAGGAAGGTATCTGAAATGTGATGCAAACGCCCGCTCTGAGCCAAACAAAAGGCACCAAGATCCCTGCCAGGCGACCTCTGGAGCTGGGACGCGCGCGGCCAAAGAGGGTCCGGAGCCGGGTGACTGTGAGCGGGTGCACCCGCCACCTGCCTGCTGACCGCGGCCCCAGGAAGTGCCGCGGCAGCGGCGGCCTCCACTCCGCTCTGTTGTGACAGTGAGGGAGACTTGTTTTGACAGCCCGAGGGGATTGGCAGGCGTCTGGGCCTCTTAGGAGCCTTTCCTCGCCGGGGGGAGTTTGGCCCAACCAATCCTCACTGCGGAGGGGTGTGCCCAAGCGCGAAGAATGGAATGTGTTCTGTAGCTGTGAGCCGGCCCTGCGGGGCTCGTGTACTCCAGGGAGGGTGCCCGCGCGTGTGCGCACCCGCAGGCGCTCCGTGTACATTTTAGGAAGTTGAGATGTGCGGAAACCAGCCTGAAGATGAAACTAAATCAGGGGGCTAGAGATGGATGGTGCGAGGAAACAAAACCTTCCTCTGTAAAACAAAGCAATTTGGAGGAAAGGAGGTGTGTGTTAATGTCAAAGCGTTTGAGGTGAAGGAGTGAAATTTGGCAACCTCTCATGCCAATTCTTAGAAGTCCATGCAGAAGTAAACTGGAACCCTAAAATTCCTCAATTTCTTACGGTTCTATGAAAGGATTCTGTGTCCGCCCTGCAATGTGAATTAATGTGAGAAGGAAAGGGTGTGAGATAAAAAGAAGCAAGGGTAAAAAAGAACTAAATCCTTCTGGAGATGACTCTTCACAAAGCACAGATACAATGGAAGTCAGATAAACAGAAAGTGGAGTGGGAAATTTAGACCCTATCCTGAAACATTCCATTTGATAAGATTCAACCTCCTTTCTATAATTCTATGTAAGTATATTTTACTCATTTCCACCAAGCCAGCGACCAAAACAAGAGATCTTTAGATAATGGGTTAAATCACTGAAATTAACCACAGAATGCTCAGACGAAAACAACAGCTCTAAGGCTCCCTGATAGGATGGAAGCCTTGGCTTTTTAATTTAAAGGCTCTTTTGATATTAAAAGCTACACTATACCTCACAATATTATACTGCCTTTCAATTGTTAGCAATTTAATAATTTAAGATTTTGCTTCTTAGTCTGGCCAAGAGCACAAGAAATTCTTCAGCATTTTAGATCAAGAATTTTGTCAGAATCTCAGAAATTTAGAGATGCGTTGAGGAGTTAAGGATGATCTTGAGCAGTCTTTTTATTTAGCAGATAAGAAGGCCCAGGAAGCCTTGCCTACTAGTTTGTGCAGGAGCTGAAATTAGAATCTGCCACCCAATTCCTCTAGTAATCTCTTCACTATTTTATCTAGCTCCTCTGGGGCTGCAGCCAGCCAGATTTGCATGGGGACCTTGGAAGGTTTCAGATTTGACATTTTCCAACTTCCAGGGAAAACTGAGAAGGCCTGACTTTACCTTTTCTTTAAATATAAACTCAACCCAGAGATGAATGTACAATAGATTAGCAGCAACCTCTGGTTTTAGAGCCAACACTGCCCTCTAGTGAGATTCTGAGAACTACATTTATAATAGGTTTTGATTTTTTTCATCCTTGATACATAAAGGACAGAAGCAGAAGCTCAGGGGTCCTTTTCAACTATTCTGCCTTTAAAAATGATAGAGGAAAGAAAGAAAAGAGGGGCTCCCTGTCTGAAAACAACCATTAGTTTAGATTATACAGAAAAAAATTTACTTGATATTCTCATGAACATAATTTATTTTAGGATATTATTTTTTTTTGATATTCATTGGACTTTTGTCTTTTATTGCTATTATTAGTGCTTCATTTTTCTTTAATACTCAAATAAAAATTCCATTGGTGGCCTGCCTTTTGAGAAATGTAAAACTGCTGTTATCTTAATATCTTGTTCTATGATACTAATGGTATTTACCAAGATTCCCTAATCTACAGGTTTGTGTATACTTATGATAAAATTTATTTTTAAAAATATTAAACTTAGCATCACCTTACTTACATTTAAGGACAATGATCTTCAAATAAGAAGAGACCAGAAAATACAGCACACAGTTTGCAAAATTTTTTGTTTCAACTACACAATGTCCAGTTGGACTCTTATCTCTTCCCTCCCTTGGAAGCTTTCCCTCTCACCTTTCTGTAAAGGCAAACACAAACACACACAAAAAAAACCTCTGAATCTGTTGCACTGAACATCCGTTCATAAAGGTTGTTGTCCAACACATCCTGCTTTGAGAAAGTAATTGGACCCAAATTATTATCACCCACAATTCCTGCCTCCTAAATCACTTTATCAATCACTAGACTTATAGATTGGAAGTTAGGAGAATGTAAGTGTAGTGTAGGTGAAAGGTGAAGAGAGGAATGAATAGACAATTCAAATTTCACCAACTCAGACATTTGAGGCCTTCTCTGACCACAAATCAAAGTTGCCCCTATAATTCCCCATACATTCCTTGTCACTCCTGTTACTGTTTTATTTCACTGTGAATAAACTTTTCTGTCCATGAAAATGTTTACTTTTATATTCTATTATGCTGACCCCAATATGTTTCACTGAAATGTAGGATTTAATCTCCACGTGCAGAAAGACCTTGCCAATTTTATTCATTGGTATTATCTCCAGCTCCTAGAACCATGCCTGGCACATAGTAGGTGCTCCATAACTATTTATGGAAAGAAGACTTCATAGTTCTCCAATTAGATAAAATAATAACTATGATAGATTTAAAAAAAATGGTTGCTTCCCACACAATAGGACTTCTCATCCTCAGGGATCTATTCCATTCTAGAGCAGAAATCAAAGCAGTTCCAGAGCAAGGAGCTACAGAACTAGAAGGGCCCTTATAAATTGGAATAACTAAAAATCTGGGATTAGACTGAAAACAACTGATAGGAACAAAACAAGGTCTAATAAACTTGAAAATGCCTAGCCCAAACTCAAAGACCAGAAATGTTAATGTGGTCTCTCCAGCCTAGGGAAGGCTCTCCAAAACCCTGGGCTCAAGAAAAATCCAGTAAGGAAAAAAAAAGAAAGAAAAAGAAAAATCCACTGAGAATATTAAGACTTTCCATATACTACCAGGAAATTCCAATGGAGAGAAGAGTCATTTTGAAAACTGCTTTCTATGTACCAGATAATACTCTATGAAATATTGTTCTCTCCACTTTACAGATAAGGAAACTAATGATCAAGCTTCAAGAAGCTTGCTCAAAGTTAGAGCCAACTAAGAAGTGATGGTGTTGGGGCGCAGGATTGTCCCCCGGGAGCCGATCAGGAGGAGGATGAGTGCCGACAGCTGGAAACTGGGCCCCTCCTCGTCCGGGGACCCCTTCCTTCCCAGCCGGGGAAAAGAGGCAACCACACGCATCTGATGGCAGCCCAGAATCCGTTTATTATCAAGGCACACAGGGTCTTTATAAGGAGGGGAGAAGCCAAGGAATCAATCCTTTTAAGGGAGTTGCCAGGAGTTATGCAGATTTCGAGTACAGACAAACAACTAGGTAACAGCACATTCCAACCCACTCTAACTCTTTTCATTAGAATTAGGAAACCTAGCAAAGCACGACCTAGCAGCCCTTCCTGAAGGAACTTGTGGAAATAGTAACAGGATCGCTCTAGGGCAGCTGTTGAAACGGAGTGAAGGGCAGACCCAACATGATGGAATCAGTATCTGAACATCTGTCAGTGACTTCAAAGCCTGTCTTCCTCTTGCTACACAAAGTTTTCATAAGATGCAAGTCCAATGGCAGCTATCCTAGACACTAAAAACAAACCAAAAAAACACCACTCTTTCATATCTGGGATCACTCAAATTAGCCACAAGACATTCCCTCTTAACATCAGCCTTTCCTTTGCTATGGTTTAAATCTGAAATGTACCCCCTAAAACCCATGTTTTAATCCCAGTTTGAAACTATTGGGAGGTGATAGAACCGTTAAGAGGTGGGCCTAATGCCAAGTGTAGTGGCACATGACAATAATCCCAGCAACTCTAAAGGCTGAGGCAGGAGGATTACAAATTAGAGGTCAGCCTCAGGAACTTAGTGAGACCGTCAGTCATTTAATAAGACTGTCACAAAATAAAAAATAAAAAAGGCTGGGGATGTTTCTCTATGATAAAGTAACCCTGGGTTCAACCCCTATAACAAAAAGGGGAGTAAGAACCTAGTATGAGGTTTAGGTAATTGGAGTGTGTCCTCAAAGGGGATTGTGGGACTCTAGACTCTTTCTTTTACTGATTCCCAGCTGCCATAGTGTAAACTACCTCCTCCACCACATGCTTCCCACCATGATATGCTGACTCTGCACCAGCCTAAAGCAACAAGGTCAGTCATGACTGAAATCTACAAAACTGTGAGCCAAAATAAACCTTTTCTCTTCAGAATTTTATTTATCTCAGGTATTAATGGAAGCTGACTAACATATGACCTGTCATCAATGTGAACTGTGAATATGACTGCTTCACTAGTGTGTGAATTCACATTTATCATCTCATTCACTTATAGCATTTATCCTCTCATCCACTTATACAAAAGAAAAATATTTTATATTAAGGGCCAGCTCTTCTAACAGGTTCAAAGATGTATTGAATGTGATCAAAGGATATAGCACCTTAAGTCAAGTCACATGCATCTTTATATTGAGTCACAGCCCTTGCTAATACACATTCTAATCATTTCAATTTGCTAGTTCAAGAAAACAGAAATACAGGGTAACTACTAGCATAACTATTACATTAAATTCATATAAAGTCAATAAAATATAAGCAAAATTTAAACATGCCCTATTAAAAGTCAAGGTTTTTTCTTGGGAAAAAAAAGTTTTATATCTTGCTTATATTAGAAAGCAGTAGGAAATTTCAGTTACTAAAACATAAAATTCAACTAACTTTATTTCAAAGTATAAGTAAACTCAATGAAAAGAATTCTACAAAAAAAAGAAGTTATAAACTTGTTTATAATGTCTAGTTCTCCAATTTAATAAGTATGGAAAGGTGATAAATTTAAGAAATATTTATTACAGCCAATGTTCTTCAATGTCTTCTAACTTATGCTTCTTTCAGATATTGGGAAATCTCTATTACCTGCAAGAAAGCAGAATATCTGGGCCTCTGCCCGCTAACACAATAGGAATTGTCCAATATAGACCCTAGGATAAGATATGCTATCAGGATCTCTAGGCCAATCATCTGGGAACAGTCTATATGTGAAGGGCAAATGTCTTTTTTTTTTTTTTTAAGAGAGAGAAAGATGGAGAGTCAGAGAGAGAGAAAGAGAAAATCAACTTTTTTTAGTTTTTCATCTGGTTTCCATTGCTCTGACACTTAGTTGTATATGTGGTGCTGGGGTTTCAATCCGGATCCTCACACATGCCAGGCAAGTGTGGTACCACTGAGCCACCACTCCAGCCCCAACAAATGTCTTTTTAAAATGATCAGTATTGATTTATTTTCTGTGTATTAACTTACTTTGACATGGATCATGGAGTTGGAGCCCATGATGTGGTTATATTCCCCACTGATGCAAAAACCAGAGAGGCATTTATGAACAGTACCACTGATATGGTGTCATTAGACCCCCATAAAGACTTCTCTATTGTATTTGACAACTGGTATTCCCCAGGCATAAAGTTATAACAGAAAACTCTCCAAATTAAATACACATCTGATGCCTGATGCTTTCAATGAAGGAATGAATACACAATAGTTTCCTCCTCAGCTCCCCACATCCCAGGTACATACCCCAAATCTAATTCATCTGATTATTGGTAGGGATTGTTTCCTCCAATTTATGCCACAGCATGAATTTTATTAATGCTTTTTAGTATCACAGGACCTATTAGAAGAAAATATGGAGTCATTTCTTTCTATAATGCTTTCCTTTCCTTTTACCATGAGTATTATTTTTATGCCTACTTTTTAAATCTTCCTGATATGCCTTTATTGCATTCTATTTTAAATCTTCTGGGAGGAAGAAATAGAATGCAGTGCTTAAGTAAACATAAAATTGTAATGCATATTTTAAATTAAAATATAAAACTTTTGCTCTAAATTTTCAAATATATACCTCTTTTGTTAACCACAATATAAATTCAACTGCTTTACAAATGAGGAACTGTAAAAAGTGAGTACTTTCTTGAAGAAAAAATCCCATTTGAGGCCAAATATCTGCTGAAACCTGGATCGCCAGCATTTGCTCTGCCATAAACCTCTGTGAGAATTCTGAAGTTCCCACCCTCAGTGAGTCACATAGGTCACCCCTGATACAACTACAAGGGCTTCCCTCAGCAGCCCTTCCCCCACCCCACCTTTAGTGTGAGGAGGAGGAGCAACAGCTGTTGAACCACACTTGGAATCTTTGCCATTCTCTGCTCTATATAAATTGTACTGGTGAAACAGTTCAGATAATGTCACAATTGTTTTTGAGAGTTTTTTTAAGTATGTTACAGGAAACATCTGAAACATTAAGCAACAGCAATGTACTGAAATTTAAACTGACATGGAACAATAAGCAACAAGCATTGTACAATACTACACTTAGTATAAAAAGAGGTTGTAAGGCTTTTCTTCAAATTTTCCCCTAACCAAAATGAAATTTTAAAAACTAAGCTTACAGCTACAGATACAATTTATTTGGAAAATTCTTTGATTTGCACATACTTGAACTCTGGACAAAACACACAAAACACAATTACGTTTAGACTACCATTTCTAAACACAAAGAAGGAATATGGCTCTGATTTTTGATGGTCACCACATTTCTCATTAACACACTGCTGTGAATTCTAAACTTCAGAAAAAATATGTGTAAAATAAATTTTATCTATTTACCTTAACTTTTCCTATCTATAAAATATGGATTTAAAAGCTTTTTGTTTATGTTCTCAAAATTTAAAGATGGTCTGTAATCTGTAATTGCAAATCAAAAGGAGTGTCTCTTATTCCTACACCCAGTGGATGAGAAAAACAGCATTTATTTAATTATGAAAAATAGCATACACAATTTATATTCTATTATTTGTCTTAATTATCTCTCACCAATCATTAATAACATTCACTAGTGGTGGATCACATGAAACACTTCATTAACACTCTTTGTTTATACTGGATGTCCACAGATCCTCCCTGGGAAAGGACTATACATCCTTCGCCCTCTGACAGCCGGTCAACCACTTAACCTGCTTTGGCCAGTGAAAGATGAGTGGAAGGTCCTTCTAAGCAGGAGCTTTAAGAGGCAGCAAAAAAATATAATCTCATTTTTCTCTGGCACACAATTTATCCCTCACCAAACAGGGGCTGAGTCCTAAGTGAAAATGGCATGGAACAGAACTGAAGTCAATGTGGACACGTAACATGCACAAGAAAGCAACTTTTGTTGTAAGCCCCTTGGTCTTGGGGTCATTTGTTACTGTAGGGTAAGCTAGCCCCTCCTGATACAAAAAGAGAGGTTTACTGAAAACCCTGTCCCCCACAACCATGCTATCAGTTCACCTTTCTAGATACTATTTTTTTCAAAATGAAATTTGTAGATTATTCCTGGCATCTACTAAAATAGTAAAAACTAAAATTTCTTATACATCCAATAAAATTGTGAATAGTTATTTTCATTTCTGTCACCTATTTTTCTCATTTCTTTCCTAAAAGTGTAATGAATCCCTGATGGTGCCTTTTTTATTAGATTCAGAATTTATAGCTTAAATGTGAACATATGTATGTTTTTGCAATAATACTGTCTTTTTTTTTTTTTTGGTCTGTCTTGTACATATTTTTCCTCTTCTACTCAGATTATCCAGTACCAATTCTGATTCTCATCTAACACCAATTAACTTGGTTATAGCAACCCTGTGTTATGTTCTAATATTCATGCTCTCTCCACACTGTAGCTAGAGTGTATGTAAAGTACAAGTCTGACTTTTTGCTATTAATCTTCATTGACTTCCTAATGCCAGCTGAATAGAGTTTACCTACTCTAGCACATGTGTCCATGGCTCCTATCTACACTTCTGGCTTCACAACTCTTCCTATATACTATAGGATGATCAGAGGACAGAGGATGTAGCTCAGTGGTAGAGTGCTTACCTAGCATGTGCAAGACCTTGGGATCTCAGTACCAGAAGAAAAAGAAAAGTCTGTGTAAGTTAGGACTATCATGCTACTTGAAGTCCATTGAACATTATATGCTATTTTATACTTTCATATTTTGCTTATATGAAATGGCATTCCCTCCTCTTTTCACAGAGCTAATTATTCCTTCATCAAAATTCAATTCAGACATCATCTTTTCCAGAAAGCCGTTCCAAATCACACAAATTACCTTTTAACCTCCATTAATGACTTTTGCCCCTATTGTACTATAGTAATATATCTATTTACATGGACCTCTGCTTTAAACTTCAGAATCCAGATCTTATTCATTTTTGTACACTATGAACTTAGCCCTGTGATGCCACATAATAAGTATTGAATAAAAATTTCTCAAACAATTGAACCAGAGCAGAGGTCCCCCAAGGATGTGGGAAGAAAACAGTAGGACTCATATTTACATTATCTAAATTGATTAAGACATCAAGTTGGCCCCAGGTTCAGGATGTATATTTTATGGAGATTCTACTAGTACCCTCACATGGTCTATATGTGGGTAAAAAAGGGTATTTTGAGAGAAAACTGAAACTTTTAGAACATGTAAACGGTGACAGCTGCAACTCAAGTGTCTGGTCCATGAGCCCATTTAAATGAATTTAAAAATAATATTGCTTAGTTTAAACTAAAATAACCCAAAAAAGGATGAATGGTTTATTGCTGGAAAACATCATGAATCAAAGATAATTCTAGTGAACATTTCAAAAACATTAGAGTTGACCCTTCTGCTCCCACTATAGGCACATCATCAGTTACATTATAACATAACAATCATAACAGTACACCTGACAACAAGTCAGCCCCACACAGTGACATTTTGATATGTGAATGTGCACCTACTTCTGAAAACAACAGAAGGTCATAAATGGATATTGTCTTAAAATATTAGTTAATGGGGCTGGAGAGGTGGCTCAGCAGTGGAGTACTTGTCTGTCATTTGCAAGGACCCAGGTTCAAACCCCAGCACCACAAACACAACTAAATGGAGGAAAAACAGAAATCAGATTTTAAAAAATCGATTCTTTCTCTCTCTCTCTCTCTCACTAAAAAAAAAAAAAAATTAGTTAATGGTAATATGAAGTCATTCACTGTTAGCAAGACATTTTAAAGTAATATTTGCTTCATTTTTAAAACTCTTTTGTGAAAGTTTTATGATGTGCATAAATACTAGTAAAGCATGTCTATAATAAATATAAATGATCTGCATATTCAGAAACCAATTAGAGTGTGTAAATAGAATGTGTGTGGAAACCTCTGCAGAAGATCAAGTTTCCCAAGATCTACTCATTTTATTAGGTCAAGAAAGTGGCTAAAGTATTCACTCAACACAGCGGGTATGAAAGGAATTTCTTTACAATGAATTAAGCTACAAGGAAAGGATAGGGGGAAACTTAATGGTGAAAAGAAGAACCATGAGAAAGAAAGCACTAAGAAGTAAACTAGGGTTGGAACCACCTTATGACCCAGCTATCCCACTCCTGGGTATTTTCCCAAAAGAGCTAGAATCAGCATATTACAGAGAACAGCTTCATCAATGTTTACAGCACTTCAAATTACTATAGCTAAATTATGGAAGCAACCCAGATGCCCCTCACTGTACAAGTGGATTCAAAAATTGTGGTACATATATACAGTGGAATTCTACACTGCTATTAGAGAGAACAATATTATGGCATTTGAAGCCAAATAGATGGAGATGGAAAAAAATTACGCTAAGTGAAATATCCCAAACTCAGAGACTCGAGGGCCAAATGTTTTCTCTCATATGTGGAAGCTTGAATACGATTGGAAACAGACTGCAAGTTGTCTAAGCTAATAATAATCTCAACATGGGTGAATTTTTACAGGAACAGGGGGAACCTTGCCTGTGACACTGGGGGAAGAAGAGAGGGGGGCAAACAGGGGAGAGTAGGAATAAGAGGGATATCAAGGCAGCTAGAGGGAGGGAGTAGGGGGGTTATCAACCCAGTGGGGAACCTTCAACTTCCATGAGAAATCCACCTAACACAGGGGTAAAGTAGGGGAAACATGGGATGGGGGAGGGGACCCAAAGGGGGGAAATCATGAACTGGCATCAGCCTTGGCCTGCTCTGTCATTATGCATGTGAGCATGATTACGTGGCAATGATTTCCTCATATGTATGACTATGCTCAACGAATAAAAACAAAAAAGAAGTAAACAGCAGCAAAGCAAAAGCCTGATGAAGAAGAATTGATCCATCCCACTAGGAATCAGCACAAAAGTCATGACATTCAGGACATAAAAGCAGCTCAAATTTGTCTATTTCCCATGGCATTCTCCTGCACTGGACAGCCATTGCTCAGGCCCATTTTCTCCAAAGGGAAAAAGGACAAGCTAAAGAAAACTCAAGTAAAAATAAAAATAACCCAAACAAAAAATGAAAAATAAAATTTTAAACTCAAACCAAGTTAACAAATCAAGCAGGCCAAAGTAACTAGTACCATAAGGAAGCTAGGGTAAGCTAAGGTTTTTGTGTGATATATTTGTATTGTATACAAAGTACCTTGTTATCACTTTGGCTAGTAACTCAACTTTTGACTATTTTTTTTACATTTATTTTTATTTTACTTTATTAATTTTATTTTACAATAGTAAGAGCATTAAACATAAAATCTACCCTTTTTAAATTTTTTCAAATCGTTAATACAATATTGTTGACTAGAGGTAAGCTTTTGCTATGCTTATTGAGAAACAGATTTCAGGAAAGTGAGGAAGAAGAAGGAGGGAACCAGTGACCACTTACTAAATGTGGAATTTTACATGCATTATCTCATTTAATTCTTACAATACTCTCATGTAGCAGATGCTATCATCCTTATATGGGAGATGGAAAACAGATTACATACCTCGTTCAAGAACACACAGCCAAGACAGAATCCATCACCACCACTACTGTATCACTATATTTCTACCTCTTAAAACATGGCGTTACCAAGCTTATCAACAAGTGATGTCAATAAAGCTACTTCAGATGTCTAAATGGTAGCTTTGAATTTTGGTTGCTTCTAAAAAATTTTAGTGCTTCAAGGAAATTCAACCTTAAATAAGTACATATATATAAGGGTAAACACAAATTAAAAATAAAAGGCTTAATTCTCCCTGTAGAAAATGAGGGAAGACACTTCTCTCACTCTCTTTTTTACTTTAAGCATTTCTTTGTTCTTTCCAAATATAAGTAAATCTTAATAAAGGCTAATAAGCCTCTTGCTAGTCTCACAATCCAGAATATTTCCGAAAGAACCTGGGAGCCATATTTTCGAAATGCAAACAGCAAAGAAGATGGCTTACTAATCTTCCAGTTTCAAAAGGAGGGTAAGAATCTAACTTTGCTGGGTACCTTGCTCCTATCTGCAAAACTATCTTCTGTCATAAAAAGATTTTTTAATTATATCCCCAACAATAACCAATATGTATATTTTCTTGAGTATGGAACTAAAAGAGGACAAGTTCATGCAAAGATTTTTTTTCAAGCTTATACCCATTAAATCAGTGTGGTATATCTGGATTTTCAACATTACTCTATTAGGTTACCAGATTCAGGGCTGGAGCGGTGGCTCAGAGGTATCGGCGCTTGCCTGGCAAGCACGAGGACCCGGGTTCAAACCCCAGCACCGCGTACGCAACTGAGTGTTGGAGCAACTTAGGCCATGTGAAAAACTCGATAAAGTGGTTTCACTCTTTCTCTGTCTCTCTCACTGTCCCTCCCTCTTTAAAAAAAAAAATAGAAAACAAATAGGTTACCAGATTCATGCTCCTGGTATATGGCCACCCTCTATAATGTGAGGTACACACTTTAAAGAAAAAAAAAATGGCTTGACTCTTTCCCAGAGTTATTCCATTTCTATCATGGTTTCCTTCAGTCAAAAACAAGCAATAGTAACCTGCTTAATCCCATTGTGGAGCAAAAGTCATTTGATGATTATGAACTAACTTTAATATATACTCTAGTATGCCACTCAGACACATCCTTCAATGCTAGGAGAGTTGACTGTTCAACTGAGTACCTTTCCAGAAATTCCCATCCAGTGAAGAGCACCATCTTGCCCAAGGTCAAGTCTCCTCCCAAGGAGCAGCCTGCAGCTAAAGAATACAAATGGGCATAGAAGGAATGGAGTGAGTGCTACAAATGGCAGGAATCCTAGCCTCAAGGGACCATTACAAATGGCCCTTCTGAAGGGCCATTACAGGATTGACTAAGGCCTTTGTTGCAGTTACATCACAATTTAACTACTTCTGCACAGTCCTGCTTCCCTCACCCTTCTGGTACTGTTCCCAAGCTCAGGTCCAGGCGTGTGGTGTGTGTGTGCGCACACATACACACACACACAGAGAGAGCCCTCCTACACACACACATCTCAGAGTCCATTTCCAGAGGAGCTCAACTGGCAGCAGTCACCAAGATGAAGTTTTCCAAATGTCAAGCAGCTAATGATTTCTGAGAATGTGATAGTAAAATATGATAAATATAAACCAGTGTTTCCTGATAACTATAGAGTAGGAGTTATACTTAGGCAGTGCTGCCACTAACTATATAGTACCTTTTTTTTTTTAAGAGAGAAGGACAGTGTGTGAGAGAAAGAGAGTGAGAAAGAGAGAGAGAATCAATTTTTATTGAGTTTTTCACACGGTTTTTGTTGCTCTGATACTTAGTTGTGTACATGGGTGCTAGGATTTGAACCCATGTACTTGCACATGCCAGGCAAGCGCCATAACTGCCGAGCCACCGCTCCAGCCCCTATATAATACCTTTTAATGAATTAGAAAACAGCACCCCCACTGAATGGACAGAGCTCTGAGGCTACATGTTCTGTGAACAGATGGGCAAAGGCTGGACATTAGCCTACTGGCTTCTTTAGCTAGACACTCTTATGCTTTTATGACTTGAACCATGGTACAATATAGCATGCCTTAGATAAAGAAGATCAGAGCGCACCAAAGCAACAACTGCCCACTACTCAAGAATCATGCGGTTGTGGGCTAGAGTGGTGGTAGAGTGGTTGGAGCACTTGCTTGGCATACGTGACAATCCAGGATCGAACCCCTGCACCATGTACCACGTACACAACAAAATGTTGGAGCAGCAAAAGCCACATGAAAAACTAAATAAAATTGGTTTTTTCTTTCTCTTTCTCACTATCTTCAAAAGAAATAGAATAATGCAGTTGCTAGAGGAGGGCAGCCAAGTGACAATTCAACTAACCAAATGTTTACGCATAGTACTTGAAATGTTATGGATTGAAGAAGGCAATTACGAACAGGAAAAATTATCAAGACACTTAAGAGTATGAGAAATGTGAATTAAGAGCTATCATATAGTAGGCATGAAAATATCTCAAGCATCAATTCCAAGAAATAGATAAGAATACAAAGAATTTTTTAAAAAAATACAAAGTCAGTGGTCAGTGGTAACAGCAGTTAAGATAAAGGGGCAAGGTGAAGCAATCTCTGTAAGATTGAGTGTACAAGTGAACAATGTATTCTGGTAATCATTCTTGCAATGAAGTCTTACTGTTGTGTCTTGTATTTGATATACAGTAATTTTATTTTCTCTTAAGTAAATATCTGATAATGTATAATTCAAAGAATTCTATAGGTAAGATGCTCCCAAACATAAAGTCTTCTACAAAGTAAATGCAAATGTATATAATTATTCAAACCATACTTGTGTGAATGAATAAAGAATCAGTAAAATTGAAGGATATGAAATAACAAACAAAAATTAGTATTGTTTCTATATACTAAGAACAATCTATCAAAAACAGAAAACTAAGGGGCTGGTGCAGTGGCTCGGCAATTGCCACACTTGCCTGGCATGTACAAGGACTCAGGTTCAAGCCCTAGCACCATCAACAAAGTATCAGAGCAATGAGGGCCTGCTGAAAAATTAAATAAAGATGATTCTCTCTTTCTCTTTCACTCTTTCTGTCTCTCACTGTCCCTCTCTCTCTTTAAAAACAAATGGAAAATTAATAATCCCATTTACAAAAGCATCAAAAAATAAAATCTTAGGAGTAAATTTAAGCAAAGATGTGAAAGATCTGTATACTGAAAATTAAAAAAAATTGATGAAATAACTAAAAGATGATACAACTAAATGAAAAGATATCCTGTGTTCATGGGTTCAGAGAATTAATATTGCTAAAATATCCATAGTGCCCAAAGCAATCCATAGGTTCAAGTGCAAATCAAAATACCAATGGAATTTTTCACATAAATGGGAAAATCCTCAAATATGTATGGAACACAAAGAACAAACCCAAAGTCATCATTTTCTAGTTTAAAAATATATTACAAAGCTGTGCAATCAAAACAGCATAATCTGGCATAAAAACAAGCACACATGGAATAGGATAGAAGACCCAAAAATAAACCTGCATATTTTATGGTCAATTTATGTTCAACAAAGATGCCAAGAATACACAACGGAGAAAGGATAAATGGTGCTGGGAAAACTGAAGAATGAAATTGATCCTTATTTCACACCATACACAAAAATCAATTCAAAGTGGATTAGAAGAAAACACAGAAGGAAAGGTCAATGGTACTGTTCTCATCAATAATTTCTTGAATATAACCTCAAAAGCATAGGCAACTAAAGCAAAAATAAGCCAGGCATGGTGGTGCACACCTATAATCCCAGCTACTTGGAGACTGACGCTGAAGGATTGCAAGCTCAAAGCCAGTCTCAGCAACTTAGAGGTCCTCTCCCATAAAAATAAAAAGGGCTGAGATGTAGTTCAGTGATAGAGTGCCCTCAGTTCAATCCTCAGTATGGATACAGATACACAGACAGACAGACAGACAAGACAGACAGATAGACACAGACACACACACACACACACACACACACACACACACACGACTGCATTATAACTAAAAGCTTCTACACAGCAAGAGAAATAAGGAAAAAAAGAGATAATCTATAGACTGGGAGAAAATGTTTGCAAATCACACATTTAATAAGGGGCTAATATAAAAGCATATAAATAACTCAACTGAACAGCAAGAAAACAAAGAACACAAATTAAAAATGCCCAGACATTTCTCCAAAGAAGATATATGAATGGCCAACAGATATGTGAAAAAGCACTCAACAGCTCTCATTAGGAAAATTCAAAATGAAGCCACAATGATATATCACTTCACCTCTTAGAATGGCTATCATCAAAAAAACAAAAACAAAACAAAACAAAGAAAAGCCAGTCATGGCGGTGCATGTCTATACTTCTGGGAACTTGGGAGGCTGAGACAGGACAATTTGAGGGCAGGAGTTCCAGACCAGCCTCAGCAATATACGGAGATTTTGTCTAAAAAAAAAACAAAAAAACAAAAAACAAAAAAAAACCTCATTTTGGGTGGAGAATAAAGTTCAGTGATAGAACATCTGCCTAGCACACAAGATACCCTGAGTTTGAGCCTCAGGACTGCAAAGAAAAATAAAAAAGGATAAAAGACAACAAGTGTTCAGGTGGATGAGGAAAAAACTTTGCATACTGTTGGTAAGATTGTAAATTAAAACAGCCATCTTGGTAAAAAGTATGGAAATTCCTCAAAAATTTAAGAACGTAATTACCACATGATCCAGGAATCCTATTTCTGGATATAACCAAAGGAACTGAAATCTGTATGTCAAAAAAATATCTGCACTCCCATGTTCATTGCAGCATCCTAAATGTCCATCAATGAATGAATAAAGATATATGGCATACACACACACACACACACACACACAAGAATACTGTTCAATCTTTAAAACAAAAAAAAAAAAAAAGGAAACTACTGTCATGATATGAACGAACCTGAAGGACATTATGCTAACAGAAATCAACCAGGCACAGAAAGACAAGTATTGCATGATCTCACTAGTATGTGGAATCTAAATAAGTTAAATTCATGGCAATCCATACTGGGGAGCAGACTGGGAAAAGGAAAGATGTTGGTCAAAGTGTATAAAGGTTTAGTAGACAAGTCACCACAGTTAGTAACAATATATTATAATTTCAAAGTTGCTAAAAGATTACATTTTAACTGTTCTCACCACTCAAAAAATAAAGTAGGTGAAATGATAGATATGCTAATTTTCTTGACTTAATAATTCCAGAATATATACATAACAAACATTACATTATATCCCACAAATACATAAAATTATTTTATTTGTCAATTTAAAAAAAGAATCACTGAATACCAGAATTGTTAGAGGCCTAACCAGTGAGCTTTTCAGATTCACCCACCACCAGGCTGTCAGAAGTTTCAGAGTGAGAACTGTAAAATGTTGAGGATGATAAGGAATCTATATTCACATAAACTACTGCCTGTTCATTTATTCTACAATTTATTCTACAATTATTTATTGAGTTCCTACCTTGTATCATTTAGCAAGTTCTATATCATACAGCCTTGTGTCTAGTTGTTCATGATAAGCAAAATAATCAAACAAATGAATTAACTTTATATGGAATTTTCCAACAAATGAGATATTTCTCTAGTCCAGATCATCTCTGTAACGTCTCCAAGTGTATTATATTCTCTGCAGAGGAAGAGATCTAAGCTGACCTTTTGCTTCCTTAAAGCAGCTTTTTAAAAAAATCTTGTCTTTTACGTCTCCTATTTCACACATTCAACCATCAAAGAGAAAAAGAAAGCCCCTAGTAATCCCTCCAAATAAAGCAATAGGTTGACAGACCTAGGAACAAGAAATAAATAAAATGGAAGTAACTTCTAAACTTGCCAAGTTAAACCACTCCCTGGTCTGGGCTATCTCTGCACCTGGCAACTACAGCTGTGTTTTGGACAGTGAGTATATAAATTTTCCACTTACTTAGCTGTTTCTCCCACTAGACCGCAGGCAGCTACCAGGACTTGCTACCAGAACAAGAACCAGACCTTAATCATTGCCATATTCCATACCATAGCACACAGACTGGGCCAAAAGAGGCATGTAATGGTTATCTAGTTTCACAAGCTAGAGAGCACATCAAAAGAGTTATCAAGAAAACAAGAGCTTGAAGTAGATTAAGTGTTAGAATCTCAAGCTAGAAAACACAGGAGGCAAGGAGAAAACTGTCAGCTAATGCCAGTTGGGGTGGCACACACTTGCAGTCCCTGCAGCTCAGGAGGCTGAGGGAGGAGGATTGCAAATGCAAAACCAGCCTCAGCAACTTAGCAAAACCCTGCCTCAATGAAAAATTTAAAAAATGAGCTGAGGATGTGTCTCAGTGTATATATGAGCACCTCTAAGTTCAATCGCTACACCAAAAAAAGAGAGCAAGAGAGAGACAGACAGAGAGAGAGGAGACTAACAAGAAGGAAGGCAGGTTCGAGTAAAACTTGGGGGGAAAAGGGCAATGGTTAGAATATGTCCCTAAAGAGTTCATATGTTGAAAATGAATCCCCATCATGAAATATTGAGTGGAAACTTAATCCAAGTATGGTGTCTAGAGGTAAGACCTTTGGGAGGCAATTGGAATTAGATAAAGTGAACCCACATGATTGAATATGGATGGCTCCATGAGAATAGGGAGAGGGTCAGAAGAGTCACACACTTTCCTCCCTGTCTCTGGCCATGGAATGTCTCACACCACCTCAAGACTCTGCCCCCAAGATGGTTATCACCAGATATTGCCCCTGAATCTTGAATCTCTAGAGCCACTGGCCAAAATAAACCCCTTTTCTTTATAAAGTTACCCAACCTGTGATGCTCAATTACTTGCACTAAAAAACAGATTAAGACCAAAAAAAATAAAATAAAATAAATAAAAAAACTATCCCCTGAACAGACTGAAGTAAAAAACATTGGGATTCTAGCAGGGAACTGTAGAAAATGGAATGTTTAAGCTTTGCCATTTGTTATATATTGTATTTTTATATTACCTTTATAAATGGCATCTCTAATTAAAACTGAGACTTCTAAATGATCCTTACCAATTATTCTCCATCATCACCCAGAACCCACAGCCTCAGTCCCCACTGGTATCTCCTTAACCCTTTCTCAGCATTTTATTTTCACTTCTGTCACTTTTGTTGAGTGGCAGAAACCATTTTCACTTGAGTCATTTTCTTCTAATTCAGTTGTTTCCCATCTCTATCCCTTGAAATCTCTGATCTATCTTCCTAAATTTGGCTCTAATTATGTAACTTCCTGGTTCAGTGATCTTCAATGACCCTAATGCGTAAAGGTCTCCAAAATAAAATTCTAACTCCTTGTTGGCAAGGCATATATAACATAGGAGAGTTCACTTCGCATGGTTACTGTAGTCAAACAAGACATTTTGAAAACTGTATACAACAGTTACTAGCAATGTGATAAGGGTCACTTTTACCTCTTGAAGGCTCAAATTTACATTAAGAAAAAGGTAGAAAAAGAAAAATAAAGTAAGATTTTAAAAGAATGAGTCTAACAGTGTTGGGTACATGATACCTTAATACCTTAATACCTTGATACCTTAATACCTTTCCTCCCATTTTTCTGCCCATACCAGCATTCCAAATTTGATGGTACCCTTATCCAGCCCTGGCTTCTAGGTACCAGGAAGTCATCCTCTACAGGCCCACATTTTTCTGATCATAGTTTATATATCATTGATCTTATTCTGGTTGCATTCCATTTATTATATGCACATTTAGATATAATAACTATTTTTAGTAGTCTTTTGTCTCCTTTTACTTTTTGGAGGGTTTGTTTGTTTGTTTTTGAGACAAGGTGCTGTATCTTGCTAGGTTTGCCTGACTGTTCTTCAACTCAATAGTATCAAGTGATCCTTCTGTCTCAATCTCCCAAGCAAGAGGGGGTGGGGGAGGGAACTACAAGTATCCACCACAAAGCCTGAGCTCTTCTATATTTTAAGTGCCTTGAGAAGGGAGATTTGATCTTCATTTTGTATCTCCCAAAGTATATTCTACTAGGCACTGGATAAAATCAGAATTTTACAGATGTCTACTAAATTGGATTGAGTCATGAAATTTTATGTGCTTTATCCAAGTTTTTAAATCAGAGCTTTCTTTTGGTGTAAGAATTAAAAGGGAAGCAGAACAGAAATTACCATTCTGTACATACAGTATATCCCCCTAACACTCAACACAGGCCTTGGAATGCACTCGTTGTTTCCTGAAGTGTGTAAATTTGCATCAGACTGAACACCTACTGCGGTGAATAAATTGTTTTAGAGTATGTGGTCTTGAAAAATGAGCTTTTTAGTCAGAAAAAAAGACTTCAACATAAGTGAGTATAGTAATATCCACTCAAATCCATCATTATTAGTACTGGAAAATGTGTCCAAAGAATCTAATTGTATCAAGCTGTAAAATTATTATGCTCTAGAATGAATTTTAATCTGATTGTTTATATATTCTGTTCCCTCAGAAACTAAAACCTGAGAAAAATGAATTTAAATTTCATGCAAAAAAATAACAATTTTTTGGGTTGCTTCAGCTAAGATGAACAAAAACTGATTCCCATTTTATTTTAGATATACTATGAGTTTTTTAACCCACCTTGAAATTAAAATAACATCAAGTCCAACTTTACAATGGAGAGTGCCAAAGTTTTAAATGATACAGCATTCAACAGCTGTTACTGCAGATGCTTCAAAAACAAGGCAAAACCATTAAGATCAAGAGCGGGGTTAGGGAGACCCTGGTTAAACCTCCTATAACTCTAGACCTTGACCCTGCAAGTCTCTGCTTGCTCACCTGTAACATGATAACAGGAGCATAGTAGGATTGCTGTCGGAATTAAATGATTTAAACACTGGGCCTAGAACAAAGTTCTTAATGAATGGTAGCAATAATAACGAGCATTGTTATTACATAAATTCATCTAATAATTTGCCACTTGAAGATATATATAAAATATCAACTACCTTTTAGAAATCGTCTTCACGGAGCCGTCTGTCAGAGGCGAGCCCAGCGCTGCTGCAGGTTGGAGCCGCTGCAGCGGAGCCGCAGACTCCCGCGCGTGGCTCCGGGCAGACCCGCTCCCGAAGCTGCGGAGGCGCTCGGCGCGGTGGCGGCCCGAGCGAGCGGCTGGGCGCGGGCCCCGGACGGGCAGCCGAGCACCACGGGTCCCAACCCAGCCGCCCGCGCCGCGCCGCGCCGCCCCGCCCTCACGGCGGGGATGAGTGACGGCGACAACAGGTGCAGCGTGGCGTCTGCAACTTCTCCGGAGCCCCCGAGTTTGGCGCGTCAGGCCCGGGGGCCAGAGACTGATTCTGGAAACTACCTTCCTCGCCCTCGGAAGTCCACCCTCACCCGGCTCCTTGCACCGTAGGAAGGCTCGAGGCTACCTCAAGCCCTCCAAACCCACCAGTGGAGGACAGTGAAGAGCTGGTGCATGGCGTTTTGTATTACCGTTCGTTCTCTCCTCCCCAACCTTCCGAAAGCAGGCGAGAGCGGTCCCAGAACCGAGCCCTCGATCCGCACAGCCCACGCCCGCCTCAACCTGCTTCGTGGTGTGCCCCAGACTGGAGCCGCCGCGGAGGCCGAAACCCGCCCGCCCGCGCCCCTCCCCGGCTTGCGGCGCCCGCCCGCACTGCAGCTCACCGCCGGAGGCGACGCCAGCCCCTCCCCACCCCACCCCTAAGTGGCAGGTTCAGGGCCCGGGTCCGAGCCTGCGGCCCTACAGCTGCCACCGCCTCCGTCGCCGCCAGGGGGAGAGTCCCTGACGGGAAACGTGGCGTGCCCTCCTCGGTGTGAAGGTGGCTTCAAACTTTATAAGGTTTCTGCGCCTTTCGCCCGTCTGTGAAGAGCGGAGGGGAAGATGGAGACCGAGTCCGGGGCGGTGAGTACGGCGCTTCGGGCCCCGAGGCCCCGGGTGGCGGGGAGGAGGAGCACCGTGGGCCCCGTCTCCGAGGGACTGAAGGGTCGCGCTTTAGAGCACAAACGCTCGATGTTTGGTTGGCAAGAAACAAGGCCAGCGTGCCCCATCGAGTGCCGCGAAGAGACGCCCGCCTGCAGGCCCCGTCGAGGCGAGGCGAGGCGAGGCGAGGGTCACCGGGCCAGGGGGTCAACGCTGGTGCGGGCGGGCGGGGAAGCCTCGGAAATTAACCCGGGGGAGGGGGAGAGGGCCAGGGAGCCGGGCCCTGTGCACCGGGTGGAGTCTCATCAGGTAAACGCTTTCCCGCCGAAACTGCACGGAGCTGCGCCTTTGACGCTAGCTCCTGCCCCACTCCCACGGCCAGGAGGAGTTGCAGGGGCAGTCGACGTCTCCAGTCCCTGGCCAGTCAGTGGGGCCTGTGAATCCTGAGAGACCTGGGAGGACGCTGTGGCCCGGGTCGGACCTGGCACTGTGACATGGGGTGCGCGCCCCAGGCCTATAAGCCTGGGGCAGCCAGACTGGGTACTCAAGGCTGGGAACCGGGCCCACCGCCCGGCTGGCCCGAGGAGCCGCGGTAACGTGCCGCCGCGCCCCGCCCCGCGCCCGGCGGGCAGCCAATCAGCACGAGTCGCGTGTGGGCGGAGTCTGGCTGCGCACGAGGCCGGCGGCCGTGTAGGTGCCGTTGAGGGTTCCCGCCACTGCTGCTGGCGGGTTTGCCCGGCAAAATTTCTCGCTGGTTAGCCTTCTTTTCCCTCCCGCACTTTGGTGGGGAGGGGGTGGATCCTCGTGGCAGTACCCAAGTCCACGATGACCTGAGAGAACCCGAGGAAGTTGTCGCTGCGGCCATATCCCCCAGCGCCTCCACCTGCTGGCCTCGGAGGGGAAGGAGCACAGAGGCCGTGATTGCGACGGTTAGCCCACCCTCTTCCTTTTTTCTGTGCAGAGGGGGCGATATGTTTCGAGGTTAATAATACTCAAAGCGAGAAGGAAATGAGGGCATATAACTTTGGAGAATTTTAATAAACTCGGGTGCTGAGAGATTTTCTAAGCAGAGGACCTTCACTTCTAACCCAATAGCAGCTCCTTGGCTTTCATGCTTGCAAAATTGCTGCCAGTGGAATTTGAGGCATTGTTTATAATTCAAGGCATCACTAATCCCGGAGAAACTTAGATGTTGTCTCTACCTGAGCCTTGTTACTGCTAACATTAAAGTATTTTCTAGGATATTATTCTTCAGCCTTCGTCCAAATGTTTGGCATATCACCAGCAGGTTTCTCCTGAAGAAATGATCCCGTAGCACCTGCTACGTAATGCCAATACTTGGGATGCTACCCTGAAGAGAAAAGAAAGAAAAACAGGTCCCCTGTCCTCGTGAATATCACATGAAGGTGGCAAGAGACAATAAAATTAAGAAGTAAATTATATGGTATGTTAGACAGTGGTAAGGAGAAAAATGAAGCAGTTGGAATGCACTATAGAGCAGGAGCCTTAGACACTAGAGATTGCAGTGAATTGAGTGTAAAAAAAATTGTTTTTCTTTTCTCTGTATCCTTTCATTTCTTAAGATTACCTTTCATTTCATCCCTCTCTTACTGGAAAATAATGAACTTTGCCCTTTACTTAAAATTGCAAACAAATTATGCACCAATTGAATTCTTTAAGAAATTAATTTTTTGAAAATGGATGTTTTAAAATTCGGCAAATAAGTTATTTCTACACTGTAAACAAGTGGATTGAGAGACAAGGTTGTATCTACTATAACTGTTAGGTTGTCTCTGGCAATATATAAATGTTAGATGTTGTCTTTATCTGAGCCTTGTTACTAATAACGTTGAAGTATTTTCTAGGATATTATAAATCCATAGTTGAAAAGTAAAATTAAGCATCCCAGAATCATTCTGAATGCTATATACTACTGAGTAAAGTAACTAAAGTTACAAATAACCTCCAACTGCCCAGAGAGAAAGCTAAGATTGCATTCCCAACTTATTTAATTGGTAATTACAACATAGTAATTATTCAATGTGATGAGTTTTCTGTTGTTTATGAACTCCTTATTAGGAATTATATCTTTTTCCTCTTTAAGATTGGATGGGAAAGGCAGTCCATGAGGTTTACCCTACAACCCAGTGGTCACATGGCTTAATTACTTTATACATCTTGGAGAAATCATTTTAGGGGATTATGGCTTTATTGGCCAGTGAAGTGGAAAAAAAAAACAACTCTACTAAGTTGAAATTTGTTTTCCTGTATTTGTTTCTCAGATAATTAGAATTACAAACTTCATTCTTTTTGAAGCACTCATTTAGTATGTTAGACTGCTCCCAGAAGGAAGATAATTAGGTAGTTTTTAAAGAAGCTTCTCTTCAAAATTATATTCTCATCTTGTTTTTTTCAGCTGTACTATACAAGTCTATTAGCTTTCATTTATATATATGTCATATATGTGTGTATATATATATATATTTACAAAATTTAAATTAGGTTCTCTGACTTGGAATTGTGAACATATGCATATGCACTGAAATCAATTCCTTGGTACGAAAATTTATACCCAGGAGTTTTAGGTATTTAATTTTCTTTTTTAAAAAATTGTTTAAATCTTCAAATACAGCCTTAAAATTTAGATTTTCACGCTGAAAATGGCGAACTTGAATACCAGAGGTTATTAACTTGTCAAGGCCCTTTAGCCAAAGACCACTGGAAACACTTTTAATTTAATAAAGTTGGATCTATTAACTCATGAGGAGGAGGAAGAAAGTACAGCATGAGACCTCTCAACACTATTTAGATAGGGGTTCAGGAAGAAGTTTTCTTTACCTTGGAGTGCAAGTTGTCAGGAATTTGGAGTATTTCTGTGATTGCATATGTTCTTTTCTTAAAAGCAAGGAAAATGGATCAAGGCTAACTGTGATTATAAACAAGAAGCAATCATATCAGCTAGAATAGAAGGATGTTTGGTCATTCTTGTGGTTTTGGAAATGCTTTTGCCTTGTCAGTGTGCAGACATGATTATGGAGTTGTCTGATTTTTTTCTTGATCTATCAGTCACAGAGTGATGTCTGATGTTGGTATTCTGTTAGCAAGAGAACACCATAGCCTATCAGTAAGTGCCTGGCCAGCTACCAGCTGTCCAGGGCTGCTTTTCTCTTTCTCTAACTTCTTTATGAGTTTACTGTTCTTCCTTAATAGTTAAACACTATATTTAATAATAATTATTAGTAAATATATTTAAATGGCATATTTAATAGTTAAGAACTTCTCTGTAGAAGATTCTTTGTTTTCTTTTTGTTGCCCCAAAAAGCTATTAACTCTAATTATAATCGTCAGAATGTTAGAAGAAAAATCAAATGTAAAATACTACACTGTGCCTGAATGACCCATCTTTTGAAAACTGTGTTCACAGTCTTCATCAGAACTTATACCTAGTGCTAAAAGTTTAAAAGAATTTTATTTTACAGCAAACATCAAATCAGACGCAAACAGATTCATTATCACCATCCCCTAATCCTGTGTCACCTGTGCCTTTGAATAACCCAACAAGTGCCCCAAGATATGGAACTGTGATCCCTAATCGCATCTTTGTAGGAGGAATTGACTTTAAGGTACTTATTTATGCATGCAGTATACTGTATTTTTTGCCTTAGAAATTATTTTCTTTCTTAGGAATAGTTCCCTTGAGCAACAATAAAAATAGCATTTGCATATTGAGTTATAGATTTCAAATTATCTTAATATAAAAAATTTCAGTAATTATGTAGGTTAAATAAAGCATGTATAATTGTCCACTTGTACATTCAAGGAAATTGAGGCTCATTAACTTGACTATAGGCTCCTATCTATTAGTGGCTGAATAAAACTAGCATTCTGCTATTCTGACTCAGACACCATATTGTTCATGTCACTATGTCACAATAATTATACTTTCTTGTGTAATGCTCCAATTTTCAAAATAATGGGTGATTATAGTTTTCATAAGAAGCTTAAGTTTTTAAAAAAGAAAAGTATTTAGCAAACCAGTTTCTTTATCCCAGCCATTATATCAGGTTCTTCAACAACCTCCTAGACATCAATCTGTTACAGATAACTTTCTATGATAGAATTTACAAGTTGATCACTAAAAAAGGCCTATACTGTCAGAATAATATACTTAAATAACAATAATGTACTTAAATAAGGTAATGAGCCATTTCACTCAGAGCAGCAAAGTTGCAAAATGATTTTTCACACCCCCATATGGGAAGTGGTAAACACCTATAAGAAATGCATGCATGAGTGTTTTAAGTTAAATGTCCTTACTTCCAAATGGATATATAGTAGTATTTCTAAGTTTGAATATTACATATTACAAATTATAGAGAGGGACATCTTTTTGAAAATATCCTTGTGGCCATTAGATGTGATATTTGATATTTATAACATGTTCTCTATAATCAGCCTATCACAATTTAGTTAAAATTACTTTTTTCCCACTTAAGAAAAATGACACACTTAGTATATCTGCCAAAACAATAGATCTTAAGTATGTGATTGTTTCATTAAAAATAAAAGAGGGTAGGGCTGGAGCGGTGGCTCAGTGGTTTCGGCGCTTGCCTGGCAAGCACGAGAACCCAGGTTCAAACCCCAGCACCACGTACACAACTGAGTGTTGGAGCAACTAAGGCCATTCGAAAAAACTAAATAAAGTTGTTTCTCTCTTTCTCTGTCTCTCTCACTGTCCCTCTCTCTTTAAAAAAAATAAATAAATAAAAATAAAAGAGGGTTGGAAATATAGTTCAGTGGTAGAGTGCCTGCCTCACATGCATGAGGCCCTGGGTTTGATCCCCAGTATTGAAAAATATAAATAAAGAAGAAAAAATTTTTGAGGTACTGGGGACTGAACTCAGGGCTTTGCATATGCAAAAACTCAGGGCAAGTGCTCTACATCTGAGCTATATCCCTAACTCATAAAATGTTGGCTTTTTGGTGTTTTGTTTTTTTTTTTAGAGAGAGTCAGAATCAATTTCTATAGAGTTTTTCACATGGCTTTATCTTAAAGCTAAGGTTCCTTCCCTATTGCTTCCCTAATATTCTTTTCAAAACCCATAGATAAATGCCCCCAAAGAAATAGGTTAGTATAGTGGCAAGCAGTCTCACACTCTTTTAACCTCTTATGTTTAGAAGCCTATAGAGTATTCCTCTTAATGTTTAATCATCTCGTCTTTCTGTCTCCTTATTCTCTCATGTAGAAGTAGATCTGCTCTGACACTTAGTTGTGTACATGGGTGCTGGGGTTTGAACCTGTGTACTTGTGCATGCCTGGCTAGCACCACCGATCCAGCCCCAAAATGTTTATTTTTTTTTTAAAGAGAGAGAGAGAGATAGAATGAGAATATCACATTTATTTAGCTTTTCATCAGACACTTAATTATGTATGTAGTGCTGGGGTTTGAACCTGGATCCTTGCACACACCAGGCAAGCACCATAAGTGTTAAGCCACAGCTCCAGCCCTAAAAAGTTTATTTTAAAAGACTTTCTCTGTATGGAAAATTTTAATGACTTATCAGAAATACTCAATATGGGTATTTCTGTTCAGAATTCATTTATGTTACAACAGCTTAGTTTATTTTTAAAATAAATCATGAATATATATAAACATTTGAACAGCCAGGTTATTCTAAGTTACTGATACCCATCACCATCAATATGAACTTTGGAGGCCATTGTTACAGTAAAGCCTTAGTTTTAAGGTAACTGATAAAGTTCCTTCCCTAATATTCTTTTCAAAACCCATAGATAAATGCCCCCAAAGAAATGGTTTACTGTAATTGAAAGCAGTCTCACACTTTTTTAACCTCTTATAGAAGCCTATAGAGTATTCCTCTTAACGTTTAATCATCTCATCTTTCTGTCTCCTTATTCTCTCATGTAGAATTAGATCTGCAAAACTGAGTTAGTCTTCTACCAGAGAATAGTATGAATTAATTTTTAATATCTAATAGCAATCCTTATGTTGGTATTAACTCCACTTTGTGTTTATTAAACTAAAAGGCATTTTAAAAGTTTTAAATTGAAAAATGAAAAACATTCACTTATTCTTAGACTAACTTGATATTTGTCTTTATCCAGTGTAGCAGATTTATCTTACCAATTTAAAAACAATAGTATACTTAAATAGTGAGGTAACAGTTGAACTCAAAAGGTGTAAAACATGACTTTTTCCTACATATATAAAGATGTTTCCCCCAGAGATGTTTAAAGTTACTCTTGGATGCAAACAGTTGCAACTCAACCAGAAAATGAAAGTGCAGTGAATATAGTGTGAATGATCTAAGAAAAGATGTTTTAAGTCTTTTATCAGACTAATATAATAATTAGTATATAATTAGACTTATACATTATAAGTCTAATTTATTATACTAGTTTTTATTTTAAATATCATCATCATGTCTGCATTTATTAAAACGTATGTCGAATACAGATAAAGTATCTAGTAACTAAATCTCATTGTCATCACCAACCATTGTTATCACCAATTGAGTTCAAGTAATTTTAGAAATATATTCATTTCCTAAGCCCTGACTTTTCCTGGAGACTGTGTTGACAATAATAAGGTGACTAGCATAGGCCAATATTAACCTAGTTCTGTTGCCTGTCAGCCTCCCTGAGCCACAAGATCCAGTAATAATATGCTCTTACTATGGTTATAGCATGCCTAATCCAAATTTGTTTTTTCAAAACTTGCTAACTAGAGAATAAGAGTGACTTATATTCCTTCAAATAGTGAGCCTTCCTTATAGTTTCAGAATAATTCACCTTAAATTTTTTTGATTTACATATAATAGTTTTAACAGCATAACTACTGCATAAAATAAGGCATTTATTTTTATTTTAATGAGATAATATTTTCATCCACTGTTTTAATGAGAGGCATTCTTTAACCATAGTATTTATAACTTTCTGTCTCTAAAACAAGCATAAGAATTGTTTCATCTTTTATTAATTAAAAATGTTTTCTTTTTATGCCATTAGACAAATGAAAATGATTTAAGAAAATTTTTTTCCCAGTATGGGTCTGTAAAAGAAGTGAAGATTGTAAATGACAGAGCTGGAGTGTCCAAAGGGTTAGTATCACTAAAGATAGTATATAGAATTAACAGTTGTATTTTCATTGGATTACTAGATTTTGTATACTAATTTACTTTTTTTCAACAGAATTTCATGCCCTGTTTTTTTATCCTACCTTTCAGTTTATTGTGTATATGAAATGCATGTTGTGTGTATTTGGGTGGGAAAGGAAAGAATACTATAATTTTCCATAATTTGTTGGGAACTTATGCTTATGTGGACTGAGGGCCCATTCATTGTTAAACAGCAAGCACATAGCCAGGCATGGGCACACTGTAATCCTAGAGGGTCAGATGGCTAAGGCAGGAAGATCACAAGTTCAAGGCCAGCCTGGGGAACTTAGTGAGGCCCTAAGCAACTTAGCAAGACCCTGTCTCAAAATAAAAAGGGTTTGGGATGTGGCTCAGGGGTTAAGCATTCCTGGATTCAATACCTAGTACCAAAACAACCACCACCACCACCAGCAAGCACTTACTGTTGAGAATCAAGTGTATTAGTAGTTATGGAACCAGATATTTAAAGACACTTAAGGAATTTTCTCACTCCTTTAGATTATTAGAAAACTTTATTTAAAAACAGCTGACTCCACTATACTACTTCTCAGTATTTATCCTGAAGAATTAAAGTCATCTTACTACAGTGATACATATATACTCATATTTATAGCAGCACAATTCACATAGCCAAACTATGGAACCAATCTAGGTATATATCAGTAGATGAATGGATAAAGAAACTGTGTTATATACACAAGGAATTTTATTCAGCCATAAAGAAAATGAAATTATGGCATTTTCAGGAAAATGGATGGAAGTATCATGTTAAGAGAAATAAGTCAAACTCTGAAAGTTAAGGGGCATATCTTTTCTCTTATGTGGAAGTTAGAGAGGAAAAAGGAAAACAAAGGCAGGGATTGATCTCCTAAAAATTTCAGTAGAGGAAAGGAGCCAAGAAGACACAGGGAAGGAGGGAGGAAATGCTAGGGAGTAATATTGGCCAAATTATATTATTATATTGTGTTCATGTACAAATATGTAACAACAAATCCTGTCAGTATGTATGACTATAATATACCAATTTTAAAATATGGGTAAGGGGCTGGAGTGCCGGCTCAGTGGTTGGAGTACTTACCTGGCATGTGAGAGGACTTGGGTTCGAACCCCAGCCCCATATACACAACTAAGTGTTGGAGGAACAAAGGCCATGAAAATATAAATAAAATTGATTCTCTTTTTTTCTCTCTCCCCTTTAAAAAAATATTTTTAAAAAAATATGGAAAAAATACCTGGCTCCAAGGAATATATGTAGATTTTGCCTCAGAGATTTAATTAGGGAAGTAATATGAGAAATACAACTTTAACAAGAATCATTTTTAACTGTCAGATCAAGGAGATTGAAAATTGAGAAGGAAACAGTGTGTGTCTGGAAATGTTTAGAGCTGTTTCAGTAAATTTTTGTGTGTATGAAAGCCAAATTTTGGAGAGAGAAAAGGTAATTCTCATAGTGCATTCATATAAAGATTTTTACCGCAAAGGCAAAAGAAAATAGAAAATACAGTGGAGAATAGTGAAAGATTTTGCTTATTTTATAAAAAGAGAGATAGGACATGCATATTTACAGATAGAAGGACCAATGAAATGGATAGAAACAGTAAGAAACAACACTTGACAAGTAGGTACTCTAGAAAACATGGGATCCTTTGAAGAAGTTATTTTTAAATAGATGAAGTACTTCCTCGTAGTGCCAAACAATATTAAGATGAATTAAGATTATCCCTTTTTTGTTTGGATACCAGAATTTGTATTATTTTGGTAACATTCACTTTTCATCATTGAAATATGCACATGAAAATGTAAGTTGTATTTTATGCATTTTCCACTGGATGGTGTATGTGTTCTACAAAAAAAATTAGTGTAAAAATAATTATCTCTTCTTTAATGTTTGGAAAAATAAGTAAAGATAAATTATTTTTATTAAAAAATAAACTTTCAATGTGATGAATAATTATAAATAGAAACAAATGGTAGGATATTTGCACCGCTTGAGAATTCAATGATCTAAAAAATTAGCACATTGTTTCTTTTTTCTGTTTTCGAAATGGCATGCCTCATATATTTGCATCTTGAACGTTATATGAATTGAACTTGTTGCAATCATATTAAAAGCAAATCTAAAAGCTAGGTTTATACATTTTCATTTAAATTGAGAAACAGTAATAATTGTATTATCAATTTATATGTGCCAATAATAATTAATATATTTGTACAGTCTTTTATCAATACAAGAAATATTATTGTGCTAAAATTTTTCGTTTTTTGAAGTTTTTTTTCTACTTTGATTCCTCTAAAGTCAACCTTCTGGTATTGAAAGAGAGAGAAAGAATTTATTTTTTCAAAATTTTTGTTATTTTTAAAGAAGATTATTGCTTTAGATTGAAATTCGTTACATCCCAATTTTTAAACCAGAACACAAATCTCATGGTTTTCAACTCAATGCTGAAACAAGGTCTCCGGTTTCTTTTCTTCTTTTCTTTTTTTTTTTCTTCACTTCCCTGACTTTAAAAAGAATTGTGCTGTGAATGATTCCTCTAAGATTCCCATGCTGTTGCAACACAGAAAGAGGTTTATTCCTACAGTGACCTATTCTTAAAATATATATAGATATAGATATAGATATAATTTTCGTATAGGGCTGGGAATGTAGCTCAGTGGTAGAACACTCACCTAATATGCACAAGACTGTGAGTTCAGTCCCCAGCACTGGAAAAAAAGTTTAATATGACTAATATAATGTTAATGTATTCGTGTAGGTACGGTTTCGTCACTTTTGAAACACAAGAAGATGCACAAAAAATTTTGCAAGAGGTAAGTTCTTTGATGTATTTAACTTCATTTTTGGAGCATCTCTCTTTCAAACTAATCCTTTAAGGTATTTAATAGTAAAGTACAACTACAGGCATGAACTGCTTTAAAAAAATATGAAAAAGTATGTGCCTTATAAGAGTTGCCATTCGTCTCCAAGAAACTCTGAAGAAGGACAAGTTCCAAACCATTACATGACTATGATTCTGATTTACGGATGTATCTTTTGTGAAAGGTTAATAAGATCTTAAATTCAAAAAAAAAAACTACAGAGTAAAATCATCTAAGATTACTAATTCCCTCCTCTGAAAAACTTTATATAAAATAAAATCACTCATAGAAAAAAAATTCTGTAGCTTACACTTCATTGTAATAACTGTAAATCATGGCAAAAGTAACATTTAATTTTTTTAGAAAAAAGTATGAGTTTTAATTGTATATTACCAAAATCATATACAGTTGATTCTTGTTATTCATTGTACTTTGTTCCATAAAGTTGCCCTGAACACTAAATTAGTGAATACTGAACTGTTGCTGTTCCCAAGAACCTCTGGTTACTATATTGTCATTTGTCAGTACATAACCTTGTTTTATGTGTGTTTTTATTTAAAGACACCATAGACTGTTGATTTACTAACATTGAATTTGTGGCCAAGAGCATCATCATTCTCTAAATTAAGCACATCTAATCCATATTTTCTCCATAAGGCATAGCAGGAACTTAAGTTTAGAAACATAAGCTATACGTGGAGGCCATTTTAAATAACAAAATTACTAACAAAAAGCATAAAAATATGAAAAAATAAAGCACCAAATAGAATATGTTTGTTTACATTACAAAAGCTGAAACAAGAAAGCACATTGCCTTGGTCAGTCTCAGATGGGAACTTGTGTGTCAGACTGTTCAAAATTTCCACCATTCTGCACATGTTTACTAATAAACTTGAAATCGCCACAAGTATTGATTTGGGGGTTACAAATAGATTTTAGTGAATAGGTAAATTCAAAAATATAGAATCAATGAATAATGTGGATTGACTGTTACAAATAAGGAGTTAGAGCATTGGAATAAAAATTCAGTCAGATTATTTGAATCCAAAATCTGCCCTTTCCACTATGCCTGCTGCTTCAAAGATGTTGTGGTCTGAATTTTTTAAATTGTTTCTCACTGGTTTTTCTTTTTTGTTTTTTTAAATGACAGTGTCAAAATAATGTTGTTTATTTTTTTATTTTAGGCTGAAAAACTTAATTATAAAGATAAGAAACTGAATATTGGTCCAGCAATAAGAAAACAGCAAGTAGGGATCCCTCGTATGTATTGAGAACTAATGTATTTTTCAATATTTTTGCATTGTCCTTTTCTGAAATATTTATAGAATCTTCTTAAAACATCATGTTTCTTTCATATAATAAAGCCGTGTTAGCAAAGTCTCTGGTCAAATAAAAACACCTTGCCCCAAATTAACCCATTTTTTCTCATCATCCTAAATGTAGAACACCTATAAACTTATAAAAACTTAAATATAGTATATATGTAATATAATTATTGTATACAATATAATTATAATAATAAAAATATAATTTTAATGCTACTAATATAATAATTTATAAATTCAAGAGTATGGTTTCTAACTACATTAATGTGCCTATGTCAATTTGTTGAAATATTCAAAGAATTGAAATTTTAAGACTTAATAGGCTAATATATCTTATTTTTATAAGACTAAGGAAAAATACACATAAATAATGTAGCTTCTATGTAGATACATCTTTAAAGGTAAAATCTTTTATGATAAAAATATTTAAAATAACAAAAATAATTATAAATTAAGGTAATTTAGGATTACTAATTATAAAAATGTTCTAATTAGAAAAGTAATTTAAAATTCATCAGTAAAAATACTGAAATTGAAAACAGAACTAATGGCAGAAATCAGCTATATAGTATGTACTGTAAACCAACCGCAAGTGTCATAATTATTCGAGTGAATAATCTCTAAAGCTTTATAAATTAGCTAAGTTACGTCTGTGCCTTCTTCAAATTTCTGTAATACATTCAACATTTTTATCATTCTTCCCGTTTATTTCATTAAGCATCTTTATAATTAACTTCTTGCCTATAACATTTATTAAAATATTAAAGAGAATCAACAAAATTAGTATCTTTTTCTTATTTTTTCTTAGCCTCTTCCTAGTGTCTTCAGGAATATTTAAAACATTAGGTAGTTATTATATCTCTCTTAACAAATTAATATATTTGCTCATTCTTTTACTTAGCAGTTAACAGAATTAGTTTTAATTTAAGCTTAGTTTTTGTTAATTTAGGTCATTGCAAAATAGAATACAATAAACATGGCAGAATGCTGAATTTTTTTTTGTACAAGAGTTAAGCTGCAATATATAGTAACATTTCTTTAGCACATCATCACCAGAAGTGGGAACAATTTAGTAATTTTCATATTATGATCCACCTTGCTAAAATAGAAAATAAATCAGTACTGTGCTGAATGTTTTCAAATATAGGAAGTTTTTTCAGAACTGTTCAGTACAAGGGTCAGTATTATGGGGTTTTGTTTATTTCATTAAATCCTCACAGCAACCTTTGAGGTAATATTAGCTCTATTTCTCGCAATAGAGAATTCACCCTTAGAAAGGGAAATTCATTGTTTTAAAAACATTTCTGCTGAAATGCTCTTAAGGTAGAGTAGAGTCAGTCTTGACCAGTTAGGGGTCTTAACTCCATACAGTGTACTGGGATTACAAGGTTTCTTTAAAGTCTTGTGGTTTATATAAAAATGTCATGTATAATTTGCTTCTGTTCCATAATATATATTAATATATATATATAATTTTTTTTAAGAGAGAACCAGTTTTTTTATTTAGTTTTTCATCTGGTTTGTGCTCCAACACTTAGTTGTATATGTGGTGTGGTGCTGGAGTTCGAACCTGGGTCCTCTCGCATGCTAGGTAGGCATCATAACTGCTAAGTCATCACTCCAGCCCCCCATAATATATTTTATATAAAAATCTTTCCTTAAAACAATGGTTTGACTAGAGAATCATCACCGTGTTCAGCCTATGCCTTTTCTTACCTCCTGTCATAACTATATTCAAACTTGAATAATATAGGGTTAACTTAACAAAATGATGAGTGGTAGCATTAGCCTTAAAATCCAGGAATATTTGACACCCAAGCTGTTTTTATCTTTCTACAAAGAAAAATAGATATTAAAAATATAAGAGATTTTAATTTTTTCCTCAAATCTGTCACTTCTTTCCATTTCTGTTATTAGCACCCTACTCCCAACTATCTACTTTGACTTTCTTTGATTACTGGAAAACCATAACTGGTCTATATGAATCCAATCTTGCTACCTTTCCAATTCATCATCCACTTTCAGCTCATTTTGAGCTGTGCTTCCGTTTTGTTTTTGTGCTTTAACCATCTAGCCTTCTCAGTTTCAGAAATAATACTTTTCTTTTTCTTCTCAGGACTCTCTGATATGCTTTTTCCTTTGCCATACCATTCATCCATTTATTCTTCAAAGCCAACCCAACTATCATTTTCTCACATATGTTCTATAATATATATGGAGATATTAATCATATAATTAGTTATGTATATTATGTTACATATATATTGCTATAACATATCTATATTATTTATATATAATTATTATGTATAAAGTAATGCTAATATTCAGGATAGTACACCATACTACTAGCATTATATCCTATACCACCTCTTCCTATATTTATCAAAAATTTAATTCTATAATTAGCTAATGACTATCTTCCCTAATTTCTATGGAGATAGAAACAATGTCATGGCCAGTTTTTAATTTTTCTGTATCACCAGTTCCTAGTTCAATGCTCTATAATTGTATACATTGAAATTTTATTTATGTATTTCTTTAACAGATAAATCATAATTCATTGATGATATTTGGGAGGGAATCCATGAACCTCCTGAATTGGGTATAAACTTTTATTTGATAATACATATTTTTGAGAAAAAGGTCCATGGCTTTTATCAGATTGTCAAAAGAACATGGTTAAAAACACTAAAATAAACAGTAAAATACTAGATCAAATGAATTGAAAATATAAAATGTAAGAAATAATGCTGATATGAGATGGTTCTCAAAATGGCATTCATCCCATCCTGAAGATCACAAGACACGCAGAATGGGTCACCAGTGATCCTGAGGAGGCGAGTCTCAGGCTGGTCACTCTCCTTGGATCAGTCAGAGACCCACACGTCTACAATAGGATCAACTCGAATTTTTACAACTTGTGAGCCCCAGGTCCAAGAAATATGTAGAGTGTGGATTGGCAGAAGGCAACCATTTCAGGATTACAACCCAGGGAGAGCTAAATACCCCTTTGCAACAGAAAATTTTGAGGTGATCTTCTAAGAAAAACCAGGCCACCGGACTCAACCAATCTGCTTTTCCCCCAACAAGCTCAACTCCGAAGAATCCCAAGCTTGATGTCGGATTTGATCGCACCACCCCATGATACATACTTCCTGACCTAAGGGCCAGAAAATCTCAGAACTTTACCAAATAGTTTTTTTGGGGGGGTTCTCTTTTTCATTTCTTAATTTTTTCTTTTTAATTTTTTTTATTTTATTATTTTTTTAATTTTTTTTAAACGGGAATTGAGCTGAAATATAATATTTTTAAATTTTTAACATTACTGTGGGGTTTGGGGGTTTTCTTTTTTCTTTTTCCTCTGCTCCTTTCTTGCCTTACGATTAATACTGAATTTTGGTGTCAGTAGATGTAAATACTTATCTGTGTATATGTATTGGTGATTGGCTCTTATTTCTTTAGGTCTTATTGAACCCTACTGCTACCCTCTTCCTCCATTGTACTCTGGTAATCCCCAAATATAAGCATCTTTCTCTCATTCTCACCCCAGGCCTTTACCCTACCCGCACCCCAGTTCTATGTTTTCCTTAGTCCTAATAGAATAACCCTACTCCCCCCTAATCCCTAGGTCCCCCATACTTTATAACAGGTGTGATTTTATACCTCCCCAGTTCACCTCCTTGACTTCCTAGTCATTCCTTCTCCCCAATTTCAGAGAGACCCTAATACCTGAAGAAATAGACACGTTTCAAAATGGGTACTTGCTTGGTATCATACTACACAGTGAGAGTTCTCTCAAAGAGAGCTGCTACTACTGGTGCTAATCATCAGCTCATCTGTTTTAGTTGAAATGGACTAGTATTTGCATGTATAGCCTCTCAAATTCTCACAGAACCGTCTGGCATCTTTAGGTCTATGTTGACCAGATAGCTCCTCTTCACAACGAAGCAAAGTCATAAGAAGCTCCAATTTCTCCAACAAGAGTAATAGGCTGAAATAAAAGATAAGCTCTCTGACTCAGAAAATGAGGAAAAGGGTAAGTAATTCTCCTCTTCAACACCAGAGCTCTCCAACCAAGGACCCCATAGCCAGGGCCCTAGATGAAAACCAAAGACATTGTATCAGCATTATGATTAGTAATGCAATCAAAGAGTTGAGAGAGGAAATAAGGAAAGAGATCAAAGATCAGTTTCAAGAGATGAGAGACAAATTCTAGAGAGATATTAAGAATCAATTCCAGGAGATGAAAGATCAGCTGTACAAGGATATTGACATTCTGAAAAGAGATGTAGCAGAGCTATCAGGATTGAAAAACAGTTAACCAATTCAAATTTTCACTGGAAGACACCAACACCAGAGTAAGCTCCACTGAAAATAGAACTTCAGCGCTTGTAGAACGAGTATTGGATAATGAGGATGGCCTAAACAATGTAGAAATCAAAGAGGAAAAACAAGATAAACAGCTTATGTTACATAATCAGAACTTCCAAGTAATATTTGATGAGATGAGGTGTAATAATCTGCGAATCATTGGTCTGGAGGAAAACTCTGAACAGCAAACAAGGGGATGCAAAAACCTTTTAAGCGAAATCATTAGCAAGAACTTCCCTCATTTTGCTATTGATCCAGAATACCACATCCAAGATGCTTGTATAACACAAAATAGACCTAATCAATGGAGAAACTCACCAAGACATACCATTTACAAACAACAGAGAAATTAAAGAGAATTCTAAAAGCTGCTAGAGGAAATCCCCAAATCACATTCAGAAGCAAACCAATTCAAATCACTATGGATTTTTCAGAACAAACAATGAATTCCAGAAGAGCTTGGAACAATATCTTTCAAATGTTAAAAAATAACAACTTTCAACCAAAGATAATATACCCTGCAAAACTCAGCTTCAAATGTGAAGGGGAAATCAATAAACTCAAGCTAGCAAAATACATGAACACAAATCCTGCTCTACAGAGCATTCTCAAAGATGTTCTCCATTTAGAAGATAATGCCAACTATATGCTAAATCCTTAAACAAGAGCGAGTCAATAATCATACTATACAAAAACTGACTTTCAGGATGACTCAAAACTCTGTAATAGATACAAAGTCTGTAAATCAGCCTCCCATATCTATTCTATCCTTGAATGTGAATGGTCTCAATGCCCCAATTAAAAGACAAAGACTGACCCATTGGATCACAAAACAAAATCCAACAATATGTTGCCTGCAAGAGACACATTTGACACTCAAAAATAGACAAAGGCTGAAAGTGAAAGGATGGCAAAACGTCTACCAGGCCTGTGGCCCAAAAAAGAAAGCTGGTGTGGTGATTCTAATTTCTGACAATTAATTTCCAATAAAACTAGTCAGAAAGGACAAAGAGGGTCACTTTAATCATACTAAAAGGGACAGTTCACCAAGAAGATATAACAATAATCAACATTTATGCCCCCAATTACACCCCCCAAATATATGGAAAAAATACTTAAGGACATTAATCCCCTCATTGATCTCAACACAATAATTCTAGGGGACTTCAACACACCACTATCAACTCTAGACAGATCATCAAAACAAAAAATCAATAAAGACATCTCCAATCTGAACAACTCTATTAATCAATCGGGCTTAACAGATATTTACAGAATATTCCATACTAAGACAGCTGAATTTACCTTCTTCTTATCAGCTCATGGATCCTTCTCTAAAATAGACCACATCCTAGTTCACCAGGATAATCTTAGCAAATATTAAAAAGTGGATATATATAATCAAAACAGAACCGAAGACCAGTGGAACCAAATAGAAGATCCTGAGACAAACCCTCATAGCCTTAACTATTTGATATTTGATAAAGAGGGCAAAAGTATAGTGTGGAAGAAAGATAGCCTGTTCAACAAATGGTGTTGGACAAACTGGACAGCCATATGTAGACAACTGAAGCCAGATCCTTATCTTTCACCCTGCAC
>PVKS010015369.1:0-46130 GCA_004027875.1 Aplodontia rufa | reverse complement strand
AAAAAAAAAAACATGTCTCTCCTATATATAACTTGACCCATTTTAGAAAACAAAAAACCTATAACCCACAGAAGCAGGTTTCTATCAATGCAAAAGCCTTCCTACTTAGTTTCTATGTTCTTCCATAATTTCTTATATTTTCAGGCAAAGAGAACATTAAAATCTGCCCCTAGAAAATATCCTTATATTCCCTCTGAAATATATTGGAAAAAAAGGAGAAAGAAAATAAAAAGTATTACGTTTACTTTATTTTTATGTTTTTTATTTTAGATACAAGGTAAATAATTTTTTTAGTTGATTGATTAGCTATAAATGGATAGATGGATGGATGGATGGACAGATGGATGGATGAATGGATGAGCACAGGATCAATTCCTTCAATTCTCCTTTCAATCTCAATGATTCTAGAAGGAAACATGGTCTCTTTTTAATTAGCTATTAAGCTGAACTGTAGAAGATGTGCATCAAGAAGGATTGAAACCCTATTGCCAAATGTTTTCTCTCAAATGCAGTTCTAGGACTGAAATGTTTTGGTTTGGTTTGATTTTTACCTTGGTCTGGTTTTCCATCATTCCACCTACTACTTTGATTTTCTCTCATACAAGCAAATCTAAATTGACAGATGGGATATTCCCCTGGCAACCTTAATGCATAGCCCAGAGCCAATCTATGCAACAAGATATGTCTTTCAATGTATGACCTTAGGGTTCCATCAAATGAGTTCTCACAAAGGAGTTTATTTGTTACCCTGCTTGTGACAGTTGCTATCCTACATAGAAATCAAGACTGCTGACATTGCTTTATTCTTTCATCTCAGGGACAAAAGTAGAGGGCATAGTTGTAAACTAAAATAAGATCTAAGTGAACCTTCACAGCCTTTAATAACATGTCATTTCACTGCAGAATTCACAAAGGGTTTCCAAAGACACATTGAGCACCAGAAGTTGAAAGTGAGGGGGAAAATTTAAGAGTAAAAATTATCCACATCATATATAATTCTTCTGCAAGAAGGTTTTCCAGGCAAGAGATAAAAGACTAAATTAATTTAATTAAGGTATCTTCTAAGTCTATGTTCATGTTTTTGATGAACATTAAGAAAGTTGCTCAGGGGGCTGGAGCGGTGGCTCAGCGGTTATGGTGCTTGCCCGGCATGCACAAGTACACAGGTTCAAGCCCCAGCACCCACGTACACAACTAAGTGTCAGAGCAACGAAAGTCATGTGAAAAAACTCAATAAAAATTGATTCTCCCTCTCTCTCTCTATCCTTTCCTTTAACAGAAAAAAAAAAGAAAGTTGCTCATAAATTAATTTTTCATGGCAAAAATTATAAAATAATAAACCAACAAGTCCTTGAAGAACCTTGGAGATACAAAATTATTATTCCTTGAATAGATACTGTTCCTTATAAAAATCTTTCTGATTTTTTGTATCTGTCCTGTTCACTAATCCTGATTGATTGGAGATCAGGGCAATAAGAGACAGAAAACTGCAGAATTTTGCAAATGAAGTTGGAGTAAAGTCAAAGTCTGACAAATTGTTACCAACCTCTTACAGCAATACCACATGAATCCAAAACAAAACTCCTACTATGCTGTGAATATTGAGTGTTGTATTCCAAGGCATTTGTATTGGAATTTGCAATCTATAAAATCTTAAGATCTAGGGAGTATCTCCCAAACATTCAAGAATACCTTATATAGCATCCTTCATTTCAGCAATGTACTGGACTTGGATAAATAGAAATGATAAGTGACTTGCTTATACCATTAGATGCTAGTGATTACTTTTGTAAAATTCTTCCTTAAGTTAAGCTGAAACTTGCCACTTTTGAATTTCTGTCCAACAGAAGTGATTTTATAATCAGGTTTACAGACAGACTAGAATAAAATTCCAGTCTTCAGAAAGTAAAGCAGGAGAACTAATCTCTAGACAGTAGTAATAGACGACTCCAGGAATAGACCTCAAGACAGGTAAACCCACCCATGTGAATCTTTACCTTCTCTCCAGACTACCTTTGCCTACAACACCTGAATTTTACTTCATCTCCTGCTTGAAATTGAACTTATATCTATTTTAAATTACTTTCTTTAACACATATTTCATTTTTAAATGCAGTTAACTCTGAGAGGTAATGGGGGCACATATTTATGACAATTAGCTCATTGCTCTGCATCTAACATCCTGTGCATATCTCTATTACACCACACACCACATTGTAGTTTAGTCATCCCCTTGCAGAAAAGGGACAGGGGGATGGTAGAAGATCAAAGATGTGCAGAAAGGCTAGTGGAAAACCTCACCTACTTCTAAAATTTGGAAAATGGTTACGCCATTCCTTCACAAACATTAAAAACATTTCCACCTGTTCTTCCTCACTATAGTAACACATCAAACACACACACACACACACACACACACACACACACACACACAATCTCCAGTATCTGGAACTCAGGCTTCTCTCAGTAAAGCTTCTTCAACAAAAGTTGATATGTTCTTGTGGGATGATTTAGAAACCTAACTATAATATGGCTCTTACAGAAAAGTCTCTAATATCAATATTTAACATTTTTAAATGAATTTTTCTAACAATTAGTTCTTCTGTAATGTTATGAAATTTCTTAATATAGTCATAATGCTTACTGATTAGTTCAACTTTGGACTTACCTTTCAACTACATTTTTCAAGTCATTTTTTCAGATTACTGTACACTCATCTCACTTTCATGTATTTGGACAAATAATTTTTATTTGCTCTTAAATGCAAAATTTTGTCCTTCTAAATCATTTTATCCTATAGAATCTGGACTTTTTGTTTTTTCCAGTCAAAAAAGTGAACTCAATACATTAATACCCTCTCCTAGTTTTCTTGTTTATCCATTAATTTAATCAGTATGAATTCCAGAATCCCCAGTTAAGTCATTGAACAGGTAAAGGACAGCCATGAAACCTGATTTCTATACCGTCACAAATCTCCTTTCACATTCATAATCATTAATTAATAAAGACTTCAGATATGATTTTGAAGCAGTTATTAATCATTTTTTTAAAAGAGAGAGAGAGAGGGACAGTGAAAGAAAGAGAAAGATAATCAATTTTTATTTTAGTTTTTCATCTGGTTTTCTTTGCTCCAACATTTGTTTGTGTAAATGGTGCTGGGGTATGAACCTGTGTCCTCATGCAAGCCAGGCAAGACCCATAACAGCTGAGCCACAGCTCCAGCCCCTATTAATCCCTTTTATGTGAAGTAATCCACTTTTTATTTTATCAAAAATTAGATCATAGGAAGGTTTTTCCAAATGTTTCACTGAAATAAAGATACCCTTTCTACATCATCCTATTTCATAGTTCAAATTTTTTAAAAAACTAGTATGATGTGATTTGTTTCTGGAATATTCATACTAACTACTGGCAATTACTGCCATTTATTTACATTTTAGTTCAGATTTCCTACAGTTTGGTGCTTAGATGTCCAGTCTCATTTTTTACCTCTTTTGAAAATAAGGATATTTGCCTTTGCCTATCTATTAGTCAATTAGGGCTGCTATAACAAATAAACCACAGACTTGTTGACTTAAAAAAAAAAGTATTTAATTTCTTAAAGTTTTAAAGTCTGGGAAGTCCAAGATCAAGGTGCTAGAAGATCCTGTGTCTGTTAAGGAAACGCACTGGTTCACAGACATATGCCTTCCCATTGTATATTTACATGGTAGAAAGTTGAACATGGTCATATCTCTTCATATAAGGGCACTAATTCCATTCATGAGGGCTCCACTCTCATGACCTCATTATCACCCAAAGACCCTACCTCCTAACACCATCACCTTGGGGATTAGGATCTCGATATACACATTAGTGGCGGGATACACAAACATGCAATCCATGGCCTCCTGCTTTCTGATAGACCTGTCACGTCTCGGTGACTCCCAGGAGAGATTTTTTAATCACATTTGCAGATCACTTTAGAATTCAGAAATATAGTTCTTCAGGATATATACTTTAAATATTTTAAAGAGACAAGGTTGTCGCCTTTATTTTCATCATCTAGAGTTTCAATTCTTTTTGATTAATTAAAATTTTATTAAGTTCAACAAAGTATATAGCAAAAGTAAGTCCCTCTTCCATTCCTAATTTCTCTCCCCAAGGCAATTACTCTGCTCATTTACTCATAATTCATACAATTCCTGAGATATCACATATAATATCAATGTACAAGTATTCATATATTTAATACAAATCATAATACCCTTGCTTTTCAAGTCCCTGTAACCATTTTTATTCCATCACTGTCAATTGCATCATATGTCATCTACTAATCTCATATCCTCTGATTTATACAGAGAATCTATTCTTTCCTAATTCTTTGTGTTTATTTCTTTCAGATTATAGCTTTGAAATCCCCTTTTCTTTACCTTCAGTGTATCATCCAGCTCCACCAAATGCAAAGGGCTCAAACCTTCCCAAGATTACCTATCCAAGTTTCTGCCATTCTCTTTTATCTGCCTTCAGTCATATGGCCCTCTTCTCTTCTTTGATCCATATTCTTTTCAATTTTATAATCACCAGACATATATACCAGGGTTTTGGATTATTAATGCTGTTCAATGATTATTTATGGAGCACTTCAACACATCAGCCACAATCCTAGATACTGGTAAAAGAAAAAGTTTTAAAGCCCAACTCTGCATCTTCTTTCTTCATTTTTATCAGCTTGTGTCATATATATTCTCTTAGAATCATACTTACTTTTTGTTGAAATTTATTTCTCCTAACATCTAAGATACATGGCTAACCATGTCTAACATTGTCTTATACAGGATTATCCTCTCCACAACAAAATGGCCACTTTCTCCCTATCTATAGTCCTGGATAAGAGCTGCCCCTGCTTCTATCCTCACACTTTAGAGAAGTACATGAGACCAAGGTGATACAACCACCCAGAGCCCGTATCTACCCTTCCTGATACATTCAGTGTAACCAGCACTCCAACTCCCTGCTCAACCAGTGCAAACCAACTTTCAGTGGCCTTGCACTAGCTTCTCGGAATCTGTCCTCCCAAGTATGATGTCTGAACATGGCCATCCCTACACCTGAGAAGTAGCCAAAGACAGTTGTTTGATGAAGAACACAGTTGAAGTTTGGATGTGAAAGCAGGGCTGTCTGCTTGCAGTTGCTCAAGGCCCCTAAGGTTCATGACAGAGTCAGAAGTGGGAAGAAAAGTAGGCAGGCCACACGTTATGGGGAAGTGTAAGCTCATTCTAACAAGAAACTCCAAAAGTTCTAAATTCAAATCTTGCCTTGTGTGTCATTTTGAAGCAATATTTCTCAAGGTAGGAAAATTGGAGGATAGAACCTAATTCAGCAGCCTCAGCTTGATTCATAACTTTCGCACATGTAAGCACATGGTATGCAGGCCTCCATTTGTACCTTCACTCTATTATCTATAAATATTAAGAATAGACCTGCCCAAACTTTCTTTGACTCCCTACTACCAAGTTCTTCTCTATTGATCAGATTTGCATCTTTTATTATTTCTTCAATAGTCTAAAGTATACTGTTGTCAGGGATATAGGGTAAAAAAAAATCATCAGTTTATTCTACTTTTTAGGGAAGACTTCTGAAAGTTTCCAAATGTATCATATGTTACTATCAGCTTTCAAAGCTGGACCAGAAACCTTCTTGATCTAATAAGTTTCTGCAACAATGTCAACTCTCTTTCCCCAACCAAATGTTCTCTGCTATCATTCTTTCACTAAGTATAAGATTTCCACTCAAAGCTAGAGAGAAAAAAAAAGGAGTGGGTCTCATAAAAACTGAAAGAAGATAAGTAGAGGAAAGGGACCAGGGGGAAGGAAGAGAGTAGAAAAAAGAGAAATACTGGGGAAAGATGCTGGCCAAATTACATTATTATATTGTGCACATAAATGAATATATAGCAACAAATACCACTATTATGTAGAATCATAATGAACTGATTAAAATGTGGAAAATTTTTTAAATAAAAAATAATATTAAATTTTAAAACAAAGATTTCCACAAGAATGTATGTGTGGGACTGGAGAGGTGGCTCAGCGGTTACAGCATTTGCCTGGAATGCACAAGAATACAAGTTCAAACCTCAGCACTATGTATACAATGATGTACTGGAGCAACAAAAGCCATATGAAAAACTAAAAAAAAAAAATTGATTCTCTCTTTCTCTCTTTCACTGCCCTTCTCTTTAAAAAAAAAAAGGTATGTGTATACACACACACACACACAAACACATATATATATACACACACATATATATTTCTGTACCCCTTTATTAAATTTATTTTGTGAAAATTCAACCTTCTATTCATGAGAAAATAAATAAGCAAATAAAAATGTTAAATACTAAAAAGCATTTAATTTATGGTTATTAATATATCTGACATTTTATTTAATTTGTGTTGTTCTAGGTACCTATACTATTGACCCTCCATGTTATTACTTCTAATAATTTATATGCTTCATCCTTATTAACATGATTCGTTCTATGTCCTAATCATTGTCATAACACACATATGTGTGTATACACATTCACATGCATTTGATGGTTTTATCTGGAAATAGGTGTTGCTTCCCCAAGTTTGAAGTACTCCGATCAAACCAATTAATCTTCAAGAGATCCATTCTGGATCTCACTTAGTGAAACTATTAGCAAAATATGAGGGAAAATATTTTTAGTAGATATCAATCCCCATCATGAATATAAATGTTAACATTTGCCTAATAATCTATACTTGCAAAATGTCAGAAGAAAGTATAAGCAACTAGTAAAAGACTGCCAAATACTGAAATAGTGTTAGGAAAGAAAACATTTAATTTTCATTAAGAATTAATCTTGAGTATATATGCAAATTGTGTTAGCTTCACTATTCCCCTTCACCACTACTCAGAAAGATTATGATAATATAATCTGGAATAATGTAAAAAAACTGGAAATAAATGTTAATTGGAAAAAAATAATCTATATCATCATAGGCAGGTTTAAGTAAAGAAACGGAAAAGGAGGCAGAATTTCCACAACAATCTCTGAAGACACATTTCCCAAACCCACTTCCATTCCCACAACTACCATTACCTCCTTTCTTCCAGAGTAATCATTTACTGGCTTGTTTTGGCCTGCCCAAAAACAACAACAACAACAACAAAAAAAAAACTATACATACTCTACTCTCTTGGAAACAAAAGAATCTAAGGTTTGTCAGATAATCAACAAGATTACACAATTGCCTGATATCATATGCAATGAAGGAAGAGTTGAGTTTCATTCTTTTCAGGTACTCTTCTAACTTTAGGGTATTTATTTAGAGAACAAGTATCTATATAAGCTCTACCACCTAGCCTTTAGTCAACTGTAAGAGCAAAATAATGTGTGAGCTAAAGCACACCTAGACTATAGGGTACTGTTCATTCATTTATTTATTCATTCATTCAAGTTACATTTATTGAATGTCTACTATGTACTAGTCATGGGAAGCATGAAACCATAATCAATAAACCAATAAACATAATAAAAAGTAAATTATTGTCAGGTATGGTAGTATACACCTGGAACTAGAAAGACTGAGGCAGGAGGCTCTCAGGTTCAAAACCATTCTAGGCAATTTAGCAAGATACTGCCTCAAAATTAAATTTTAAAAAAGGACTTGAGGAGGGGCTAGAGCAGTTACTCAGAGGTTACAGAGCTTGCCTGGCATGCACGAGGATGCCTGTTCAAACCCCAGCACCACATACACAACAAAATATTGGAGCAACGAAAGCACTTGAAAAACTAAATAAAATTAATTCTCTCTCTCTCTCTCTCTCTCTCTCTCATTGTCCCTATCTCTCTCTTTCAAAAAAAAATAGAACAGGGGAGTTCTTCATTAGAAAAATGTCCCTGGGTTCAATCCCCTACCAAAAAAAGGAAAATTTTTTAGGATATTAGAAAATGACTTAAACTATTTTAAAAAAGAAAAAGAGTGGGGTGTAGTAGCTCACTCCTATAATCCCAGGGGCTCAGAAAGCTAAGGCAGGAGCATTGCAAGTTCAAAGCCAGCCTCAGCAACTCAGCAAGGCCCTTTGCAACTTAGCAAAAACCTGTCTTAAAATAAAAAAGAACTGAGGATGTGGCTCAGTGGTTAAGTGCCTCTGGGTTCAATCCCTGGTACCAAAAAATAAAGTAGAAAATAATAAAGGGTATTAGATGATACAGAAATAGAGAGCACATTTCAATATCAAATAAAACCAAGTTTAGCTTCATTCAGAAGGGGACATTCAAGAAGACTTGAAGAAGTAAGGAAATTAGCAAAGCAGATACCTGGGGAAAGAGCATTGCTGGCAGATGTAGCAACACAGTAAAAACCTAAGGCAGGAGACCATAGAAATGTTTGCAGAACAGTAAACATACCAGTTTAAGCAAAGTAGAGAGAGCTACGATGAGTAAAGTCAATGAACAGTCAGAACAGTAATGGAAGCTGCAGACCATGTTGAACTCCATTGAGAAATACTGCAGATATACTGAACATAGAGAAACATAATCTGATTTATATTTTGGAAGGGTCACTCTGGTGAATAAAATGAAGCACAAGGAGCAAAAGAAGAAGCAGGGATACTCACTGAAAGCTCCAATGGCAATCCTGTTAAGAGAATAATGTCTTAGATCTGGTAGCAGCAGAGGCTGACATAGTGGTCAGATCCTAGACATACATATTTTAACAGGTGAGTCAATAGGAATTCGTGTGAGATTAGACATCAGACAGAACTCAAGTTACTTTTAAAGTTTTTGTTCTGAAGCAACCAGAAATATAGAGTTGCCATTAACTTGAGGTGAGGGTGGCTGTAGGAGCAGTAGGAAGATGAAGAGTCGGGGACATGACAAATTTGATATGCATATATAAGACAGCCAAGTGAAGCTCTTAAGTAGGCAGATAGATATATAAGAGTAAAGTATGAGAGGCAAATCTGGAATGAAAATATAAATTTTGGAGTTGTCAGCATAGAGGTGGATGGATAAAATCACCAAGGGAGCAAGAAGACTAGAAAGTGGCAGGTTGGTGTCAAAGGATTCTTGTCAGTGAATGGAATTATAGGAAGTGATATTCAGAATAGGATTATGGAATTAATATTTGCCATTAAGGGAATTAGAAAAATGTGCTCCATATAGGTAGAGGAATTAGAAAAATGTGCCATCTTCTGGGTAAGCATAGCCCTGCAGTTGTTATCAGGAGAGCCCACAGTTCACCCAGGAGTGAACCACTTAGCTCCTTAGCAGGACAATTGGAAGCAGCTTGTGTGAGATATCCTGTCCACCAAAATCATTACCAACACACACACAAACACACACAGACAGACACACACACACACACACACACACACACACACAACTGTCTGCCAGAGGGATCTTAAATTATCCCACATCTCACCATTATTGGATCTCAGTGATTAAGAGAGTTGGGATTTAAACTTGGACTGCCTGGGTGAGAATCCAGGCTCTGCTCCCTGCATACTGGAGACTTTAAACAAGTTACTAATTCTCTCTGAACATTAGTTTCTTCATAGGTAAAGTGAAAAGAATAAGAGTACCCTACTAAAATGGATCTTCAAGGATAAAAAAGATCTTATAACAGCTCAAATCTCTGGCACCTCACAAGAGCTCAACACATATTAGTTGATGTTATTATTCCCTTTTCAATAAGACAGCATAATCTATTTGTCTACATTTAGGTTAAACATGTCTATCCTTTATAAACCTCATAATTACTATTAAAGAGTACTTTCATTCTATTCCCATAACAAGAGTTTAAAACAAAGTTTCCCTCTGGTGCCTCCTTTTATTGGATCTCTTGACTTTCAAATCTAAGGCATATTTCTGACATGTGCACTAATTAGAAATGCAACATGCCTAAAGAATTCTTTTAAAAAATTCTAATGCATAACCACCTCATAAAGGATCTTGAGCCCTTTGAAATCAATTCCAGAGTGGTACATAAAAGGTATGCTCCAGGGCTAGCTAGGGCTACAATTGTTAAATGTGCCAAGTGTTGGGATCCCCAAGAGTTTGAATTTTCAATTTCCTTAGCTTCCAAGACCTCTGGGTTTCAACAGAACAAAACCATGCTACACTTTAGAACAAAAATTAAGTATCTTAAACATGTTGTAATTCAAACTTTGAAGCACTTCTTGGAATTTTTGAAGTTCTCTTTATTAAATCTTTGGATAGTCATCCTATTGATGTTCTTTGGGAAATGATCAAATTGAGCCACAAAAAATATTTTATGGACTCTTCATAAGAACCAAATAAAAATTAAATTAAAATATGTGCTTACTAGCAAAAACTATGTTCATAGCAGCTCAATTTACAATAGCTAAATTATGGAAACAACCCAGATGGCCCCTCACAGGATGAATGGATCCAAAAACTGTGAGATATATATATATATATACACACACACACACACACACACACCATGGAGTTCTACTCAGCAATTAGAAACAATGATATTGTAGCCTTTGAAGGTAAATGGATGGCGATGGAAGAAATCATGTTGAGTGAAGTTAGCCTAACCCAGAAAGTCAAAGGTTAAATGTCTTCACTCATCTGTGGAGGCTGGTGCTAGACCCTGGCCAGTGTGAAAGTTGGTCAACTCTCATGTATTAGACCCAGCAAAGGTGTACTAACACATAACCTAGGGCAATCATAGAGATGTATTGGGAACAAGAGGGGAGGGGGCAGGGGTAAGGGTGGGAGATTAGGGTGGGCTCTAGGGAGTAAATCTAATTTTAAGAATATATACATATATCATTTCATTGCAAGCATTTTTTATTGTACAATAACTAAATTTCTTAATTAAAAATAATAATAAATAAAAATAAAATATGTGCTTACTCTAGCCATAATAACCAAAATTACACTTATTTCCCCATACATAAAACCTAAGTGAAAATTGCAAATATGGTTTAAAAAGAGATTCCCTTAACTAATGTGAAAGAAAACAAAAGATTCTACTTATATTATGTCCCTCTGATCATAAATGGCAAATCATGGGTAATATCCCTCTTTTTGAAAAATGAAGCAAAAAGTTATAATTCAATTTCTTGTTTAATTGAAAAATAACATTATATTTAAGAGTTTCATAAGATGACTTCATCACCTCCCCCATAACATACCTTTCAGTAATTTTATAACTACAAATTCACATTTAAAACTTACCCTATATTACACAATGGCACACATTTTCAAAATTGCAACAAATGAAAAAGGGCAGAAATTCCCATGGTTACTCTGTATAGCAACACCTTCCAACTTAAGGACATTAGATATCATATAAAAATTACACTAGAACCAAGACCGTATGACATCCCATGTCACACAAAGCCAACATGTTACCTACACATTACCTAAAAAGCCAAAGAACTAAATTAGTCAATTTGAAATTGAAGAAGATAAACCAATCTGTGAGATATCAGATAAGTTTTTATTGAATCATCAGGACAAGAACAACCTTCAGCTATATGGCATCAGGTTTAAACAATCAGGGCAGAAGTAACATGCCCCCCATAGACTCTTTGAAAGTGACAGTGGCTTTTTTTGCTATAAGTCCAGTGTGCCTATGAGTCTGCTTCACTCCACAATATTATAAGATAGCTCATTTATTAAAATGAATTCTCTTAAGGTATGGTACTTTTGAAAGTTACAGAATAAAAAGAGAATGGCAAAGGAAGTAGAATTCTTGTCAACCTCAATTTGAAGCAAAAAAAAATCCAATTTCTTCAATTTTCCCTGAGTAACTACAGACAAGAGCCTTGTTACTGGAATAAAGAAAATGAGGTCAACAACCTTTTAAAAACTATATTAATTTTCCATAAATCAATAAATACACTTGGAAAGACCAATAGTATGTAACTGTTTTGAGAACTTCTGCTTCTTCTGTGTTCTGGTTTTTCATTCTTTCATATTCCTTGAAGAGTTTTTAAAAGTCTGTGCCAGGGGCTGGATCGGTGGCTCAGCTGTTGGAGCACTTGCCTGGTGTACACAAGGACCCGAGTTCAAACCCCAGCACCACACAACTGGGTGTTAGAGAAACCTGAACCAGATGAAAAAGGAATAAAAATTGATTCTCTCTTTCTCTCCTTCTCTCTCTCTCCCTCTCTTAAAAAAAATCTATGCCAAAGAATCTTTAACCATTTAAGTTCATTATATGCCAATTCTAGTGATATGCTTATTAATCCTATTTAACTTTCTTATCCCATGTGCTAAGTATCCCCTCAATATGAAATGGAAGACATTTCTCCTCTGGATTCAAAACACCACTCTCATGCTTCTCCCCTACCCTTGTGACCTTTGTTTCCAGGATCTTTGGCTGAATCCTTCTTATCCACTTCCTTATAAGTAGGTGTCTTACTCCAAATTTAATCCCTTGTATTCTGTTCTCTGCAATCATTATATCACTCTCTTGGAATAATTACATCCTAGAATTTCAATTCTACTTAGAGCTTCTGATTCACAAAATTGTTATCTACACTCCAAACCTATTGCATAAACTTCAGAGTCCCTAAATCCATTGCCCACTGGGCTGTCTCACAGACAACTCAAAACTGAATTCATTATCTTTTCCCCAAAAACTAGCTGCCCTTTTTTTTTTCCTTTCTAAACCAGATTAATAGCATTACCATATAGCTGGGAACTAAAGTCAGCAATTTGAACATCATCGTAGAATATTCTTTTTTACTTTGCCTTTCTGTTCACATCAGATTAGTGAAAAGGAAAAAACATTGCTCCTATCCTCCTAACCCCTCTGAGATTGACCCCACCTTATTCCCATTACTGATCCCTTAGTTCAAACCTCTTTAGAATTAAATTTTTAATGATACCCTAACTAGTCCCCCCTCTTCCAGATTTTCCTCCATTTGATCCTCCAAACCATTCCTATTTTATATTGCTAATATTAAAGATTTTTTTGCTAACTCCCAGCCTAAAATACTCCACTACAGACACACACAAAAAAAGTTCAGACTTCATTGAACAACCAAAGACAATTTGGTCTATCCTATCTGTCTAGTTTTCTCTGTCTTTATCCACTTCTGTATACTCCATCTATGATAAAGAATTTGAAGTTCTTGGAATGAATTATGTTATTTCATGCCCTAAAACTTTTACTCATTCTATTCCCTCTGCTCAGAGTATCCCTATGCAATAGTCACTCAGCAAATAACTGCTCATATTTAAAATATCAACTTTAACAATACATTTTACATCTTCTGCATATTTTTCATATAAAGAGATAAACAATACTTCTTTATCTCTGTACCCTACACAGATCTCTAATAATCATCATCATTATTCTAACATTTCCTAGGATGTCTTATAATACATGGAAGAACAAATACATGTTTATGTCCTTCCTCTCCTTCAGAAGTGATTGAAAACAACAAAGAATATAATAAAAACTACCATCTTCAAGGAAATTTGTCATTATTCCAAACTACTGAGAAAGAAAGACAATGAAATCTTGACCAAATTTTTAATGGGGGAGGGGGTCTTACACCTCAACCTCAACAAGAATAATTTTTCTGAAAGTGAGTACCACAAATCCTAAAATTTCTACCCAAGTTTCCTTGATTAAAGCACTGAAATGCAGGGCATGGATAGGTGTAAGAATGAAAGGGAATGGACTGTTCCTATAAAGATCTAGTTTGACATAGTGTGGAAGAAAGATAGCCTATTCAACAAATGGTGTTGGACAAACTGGACAGCCATGTGTAGACAACTGAAGCTGGATCCTTACCTTTCACCCTGCACAAAAATTAAATCAAAATGGGTCAAAGATCTGGATATTAAGCCAGCAACTTTAAATTTACTAGAAAAAGAAGTAGGATCAACACTTCAAGACATAGGAGTCGGCGGCACCTTCCTTACAAAACTCCCATGGCACAAGCAGTAAAGTCAAGAATAAATGAATGGGATACAATTAAACTAAAAAGCTTTTGCACAGCTAAAGATTTAGTCAAGAGTATCAAGAGAGAACCTACTGGATGGGAGAAAATCTTTGCCTGCTACACCTCGGACAGAGGGCTAATATCCAGACTATACGAAGAACTAAAAAAGCTAAACACCAAAATCATAAATAATCCAATCAATAAATGGGCTACAGATCTAAAAAGAAACTTCCTCTGAACAGAGGAAGTGCAGAAAGCCCATAAATATATGAGAAAATGCTCTACATCTTTAGCTATAAGGGAAATGCAAATCAAAACTTCAATGAGATACCACCTCACTCCTGTTAGAGTGGCAAAAATGAAGAATCCAAACAATGAAAGATACTGGAGGGGCTCTTTGAAAAGAGGAACACTGTCACACTGCTGGTGGGACTGCAAACTGATTCAGCCACTATGGAAAGCAGTATGGAGAATCCTCAAAAAATTAGGGCTGGAACTACCTTATGACCCAGCTATCCCTGGGTATTTTCCCAAAAGAGTTAGAATCAGCATATTATAGAGATGTGGCTTCATCAATGTATATAGCAGCTCAATTTACTATAGCTAGACTATGGAACCAACCCAGATGCCCCTCACTTGACGAATGGAAACGAAAACTTTGGTACATATAAACAATGGAATACTACTCAGGTATTAGAGAAGACGATATTATGGCTTTTGAAACCAAATGGATGGAGATGGAAAAAATTATGCTAAGTGAAGTATCCCAATCTCAGAGACTCAAGGGGCAAATGTTTTCTTTCATTTGTGGAAGCTAGAATACATCTGGAAACAGTATGTTAGATGACTAAGCTAATAATAATCTCAAATGGTATGAATCTTTACACAAACAGGAGGATCACTGCCTAGGATACCTGGAGGTATAGGGAGGGGGACAGGGTGTAGGGAGGGATTAGGAAGGATATCTAGGAGACTGGAGGGACGGAATATGGGGGAATCATCTCAGAAGGAGAACTCTGACCTCCACGAGATATCCATTTAACACAGGGGTTCTTCTGGGGGAAACAGATTCACGGGGAACCCAAAGCGGCCATCCATGACATTGCATCAGCCTTGGATAACTATGTAAATATACATTTGTTCTTGATTGTTTGACAATGATTTCCCCTCAATTGTAACTCCATATTCATCTAATTAAAAAAATAGCCCTGCCTCACCTAAGACTCAGTCTCTCACCTTATGATTCCAAAGCAGTCTAGAGTGTATTTAAGTTAAGTTCAAAAGATAGGTTTTTGTTATAAATATTACTATAATCTTAAAATAAACAGGATATGGAAAATTTTTAAAAAAGATCTAGTTTGAGACTAGAATCACAATAGTTGTAGGGCAAGATCAGTATGATGCCATACCATTTCTGTCAACAAAGTCCATCTAGTGAAGGGGACCACCAGAGATCAAACAGAGTAAAAGAAAGAAGGGATATGAAATTACCAGTTCATAAGACTGACAGCCTGATAGCTTAAATGACTTTGCCATGATGCATATTCAGTTTTGGAATACCAAACAATGAAAGAAATTTTTTCCTAGATGCAAAGAAAATTATCAACTTTTATGGAAAAAGTATTCAGTGCTACAAACACAAGTTAAAAATTGCTGACTATGCCAAATCACTCCTACCCCAGTCCTGGTCCCTCCTGCATTATTCCTCAGTAAATGCCTGGTAGCATACAAACATCAAAAGTGGGAACTAACATAAAAACTGGGGGAAAGAAAGGAAAGGAAAGGAGATGAAAAGAACCCAAGCAAAATTCACATGCTGAACAAGAATTAATAAAGGTAACAGGGGAAGAGTTCAATGAAATAGTTAACTGTGGGCTGCAATACATATTTATAGGACAATACACTAACACACAATGCACTTTCTCTTTTAAAAATAACTCAAAAATTACAAAATTCAAAAAATGAGAATAAGTCAACACAAAAGGGGAAAAGCAAAATATTAGAAGTCAAGAAAAAAATCAAAACAATAAGCAAAGCATTAGTAACATGAGAATCATCCAAGACATATGGGGACATGGTGGACAGACTAGCAGAATTACACAGAAAAGACTGAAAAGCAAAACCACTGATTTTTTTTTATTAAGAGTATATAGAGATACAAATGAGAGGGAAACATTATCAAACCATCAATGACTAATGTATATATACATAGTTATCCAGGGGTAATGCCAAAACATGGATGACCACCTTGGGTTTCACCTGTTGCAGTTTCCCCCAGAAGAACTCTTGCATTAAATGGGTATCTCGTGGAGGAATAACATCCTCTTCTGAGATGGTTCCCCTATATTCCCATTCTCCAGTATCCTAGTAGTTCTTCAAATACCCCCCCACCCTCTCCCCCTCCCTATACCTCCAAGTATCCTAGGGAGCCATCCCCCTATTATGCTGAGAATCATACAATTTGAAGTTATTGTTAGGTTAGTCGTTTAACCTACTGCTTCCCCATGTATTCCAGCTTCCACAGATGAGAGAAACCATTCGGCCCCTGAGTCTCTGAGATTGGGATACTTCACTTAGCATAATTCCTTCCATCTTCATCCATTTGATTTCAAAAGCCATAATATCGTCTTCTCTAATGGCCGAGTAGTATTCCATTGTATATATGTACCATAGTTTTTGTATCCACTCGTCAAGTGAGGGGTATCTGGGTTGGTTCCATAATCTAGCTATAGTAAATTGAGCTGCTATAAACATTGAGGAAGCCACATCACTATAATACGCTGACTCTAACTCTTTTGGGAAAATCCCCAGGAGTGGGATAGCTGGGTTATAAGGTGGTTCCATCCTTAATTTTTTGAGGATTCTCCACACTGCTTTCCATAGTGGCTGAACCAGTTTGCAGTCCCACCAGCAGTGTAACAGTGTTCCTCTTTTTCCCACAGCCCCTCCAGCATCTTGTTATTGTTAGAATTTTTCATTTTTGCCACTCTAACAGGAGTGAGGTGGTATCTCATTGAAGTTTTGATTTGCATTTCCCTTATAGCTAAAGATGTAGAGCATTTTCTCATATATTTATGGGCTTTCTGGACTTCCACTGGAGAGAAATTCCTTCTGAGATCTTTAGCCCACTTATAAAACCACTGATCTTTATTCATCTTTCATAACAAGGAATCAGTAGGTATTATTTAAAGTTGAATGAAATTTAAAATAACTTCTCATTCATGGAAAAATATGCAAATAGCCCTTAAGCATGCAAAAAGCTGCCCAAACTCATTTATAATAAGAGAAATGCAAATTGAAACTATACTAAGAGAGTCTCTTCTTTCAAATTAGAAAATATCAAAATTTTGATAACAAACTCTTTTAGTAAAACTTTTACTATTGTTGTAAGGCTGATTATTCAGTAAATAATCAGACAACCTATATATTGCTTGTAGATATCTTACCCATTATCCCTATAAAGGGTAAATTTACAATACATAGTTAGGTATTTGTCTATATATCTATAAGTGTATTTTGTGTGTGTGCATTTACGCTTTGACCCAGCAGTCCTACTTTTAGAAATTTACCGTAAATATAAAAATAGAAAGTAATATATGCCCAAGATAATTCATTGCAGCAATTTTTGTTAGAAGGAGGAGGAGGGGGGAGGGGAGGAGGAGGAGAAGCCAGACATGGGGTTACATGCCTGTAATCCTAGCTGCTCCAGAGGCTGAGGCATGAGGATCGCATGTTTAAAGCCAGCCTCAGTTATCTAGCAAGGCCCTGAGCAACTTAGCAAGATTTTTTCTAAAAAAAATAAAAAATAAAAATAAAAATGGGTGGGATGTGGCTCAGTGGTTAAGTGTCCTTGGGTTCAATCACTGGCACCCAAAAAAAGAAAGAAAAGAAGACAAAGGAAAAAAATAGAGAAAAGAAAAGGAAGGAAGGGGGAAATGACAAGAGGAAAGGAAAGAAAAGAAAGAAAAAAAAAGTAAAGGACACCGGCATATCCATCCAAACAAATGCTACACAGCAGTAGAAAATAGGGAAGTTCACTCTGTATGCTTCCATTGACTCCTCTCCAGGCTACCTTGTTCAGTGAAACAGCAAAAGTGCAGAGCAGTATTTACAGTATACTACCTTTACATAAGAAGGGCAGTATTACAAATACATTTGCATTCTTATTTACATTTTTAAGAAAAAACCATGAAAGATAAACAGAAAATAAATTAAATTTTTAATTTTAAGGAAAAGAATAAAGGAGACAGAGAACAACGCTAGACTTCTCAAAATGTACCTTCTTCTGGGGTTTTTACGTTGGAGCCATGTAACACATTTACATAATTAAAAAATGACTAACTCATAAAAAATCCCCCAAAATCAAAAGCAAATAAAAGACAATAAACTTTAGACATATTTCAAGTTAGCTGCATACCCACACAGGAACAAATAATTTCAAATGACTTCAAAACATGGTATTTTTACTCTAATCCCTAGAGAAAGAGCCTCTAGGACAAGAAAGAATATTAAAATAAACTTAACTGTATTTAGTATTCTTACGATATGTGTGAACATATATTTGCATGTATACATAAATACATATACATATACACACAGAGATAATTATATTCATGTTAGTAGGAAACCAGATTTTCATCATAAGAACAAAAAAGAGAAAACAATATAAAATCAGGAATTTTAAGATCTATAATTTTGTATTTTAATTAGATCTATCTGTATGAGTTCATTTTATATTTCCTTGTTTCTAAAATTACAAATTATTATATCTCCTAGCCCAGATAACAAAAATTGGGAAGGGCACTGCTGGCAACCCTAGTGCATAGACTGTGTTCACCAAGTACTATTTCCCTAAACTTCTAGGAAAAAATCCTGGTCTCATATCTGCAGCAGGAAACATACAAAATGGGCCTAGAACTTCTTGTGCTAGAAAGCAATGTTTATTGCAGTTTTATCAAAAGCTCAGGAACCAAAGGATTGTAACTAGCCAAAACTGGGAAAATTCAAACATTAAAAAAGCTACCAAAGCATAACCAATATATTAAAATTATTTCAAAACCAAAAACACATTCGTCAACTTTCAAGTAGTTAAGAAGCCATCCTATTTTCTGAAAATTGATAATTAATGGGAAATAATCAAGTATTTTACTGATGTTGCTGGTATGAACTATAATTTAAAAAATAATAAAAATGGGAAGAGCTCTTCTTTATAGAATAATTCCAAACAATAAAAGCTAATAAATAATTATAGAATGATAAAAATTACTATTTACATCAGACAACAGTGGCACATGCCTGTGATCCCAGCAACAGAGGAGGCTGAGGAAGGAGATCTCAAGTTCAAGGCCAGCCTCAGCAAGTCAGCAAGATCCTGAGGAACTTAGGGAGATCTTATCTCAAAATAAAAAATAAACACAGCTGGGGATGTATTGCAGTGGTAAACCACCCCTAAATTTAATCTCAACATAAAAAAAATCTCTATTTACAACCCCTAATATTTTTTCCTGGTACTGAAGATTGAACCCAGGAATACTCTACCACTGAGCTACATCCTCAGCACTTTCTAATTTTACTTTGAAAACTTGAGACCAGTTCTCTCTAAATTGCCCAAATTGGCCTTGTACTTGAATCTTCCTGCCTTATCCTCCCAAATCTCTGGGATTATAGGAATGCGTCACCATGCCCTGGTACAACCCCTCATATAATAAGAGATCTAAATAATGATAATTGATGCTAAAATAATTAGGTAAATGATTAATGAGAAACTTTGAGAATCATACAAAGAATAAATGCACTGATGAATCTTATCATCACTGAAAGTGAGACAGTCCAGACCCTGTACCTCTTGATGGGAACCAATGGGAAGTACACCACAGCACCTATGAGGTATTCTTGCCAAAAGAATTAAACCTAAATCAAGCCTTGTCTATATCTAATTACCAGTTTATTGAGAGAATGTTAAGTGACACTGTGTGGATAGCAATCATCTAATCCCTAATATGTGAACCACTACAGAACAAATCATCCGATTTCTTCAACTAGTAGATGTCATGGAAAGGGATGGAAATTATTATAGAATAAAAAATATTTCAGAATCAAAGCAACCATATAAAATGTGTGAATTTAGGGCTGGAGTGGTGGCTTGGCAGTTATGGCGCTTCCTCGCATGCGTGAGTATGCGAGTTCAAACCCCAGCACCACATACACAACCAAGTGTCCCAGGAACACAAGTCATATGAAAAACTAAATAAAAATAAAGATTGCTTCTCTCTCTTTCACTGTCCCCTCTTTCTTTTAAAAAAAAAAAAAGAAGAAGTGTGAATTTAGATTTTGGTTTCAAACCCAACATTTTTTAAATCCTTAAAATTAGACAAATACTGAAATATTTAAGGAGTTAAAAATCATTGTAGTATGATAATGGTATTATGACTATATTTTAAGTTCTCATCTATTAGCATAATATTAACATGGACAACTGATGTTCAACAAAAGTGCCAAGATAACTTAAAAGAGAAAAGATAGTCTTTTCAACAAATGCTGCTGGAACAATAGCCACTCAGATGTAAACAGGAATATTGGCCTCTTCCTCACAGGATATACAAATATTTACTTGAAATGAGCCATTGAACTAAAAGTAAGATCTGAAGCTATGAAACTTCTAGAAGAAAATAATAAAAAAAAATCTTTGTAACTTTGGGGTAGGAAAAGTTTCCTTAGATATAGTACTAAAAGCATAATCCAAGAACAAATTGATTTAACTGAACTTCATCAAAATTCAGAACACTTGCTCTTTGAAAGACAGTGTTAAGAAAATAGAAAGGCAAACCACAGACAGGAATAAAGTATTTTAAAACCCATGTTGGATTTGTATACAGAAAATATAAACTATACTCATAACTGAGCAATTAAAAGAAAAACAACTTAGTTTTTTAAATGAAAAGATACTTCACCAAAGAAGATACGTAGAAGGCAACTAAGCACCTAAAAAATGTTCAACACCATTAGTCACTACGGAAATGCAAATTAAAGTCACAAATATACTATTCCACATCTTCTATAATGGCTAAAACTAACAAGACTGCCAATTGAGAGCTAGCAAAGAAAAATACCTAGAAATTGAACACATTGCTAGTGAAAATGCAAACTGGTACAGCCACTTTAGACTAGAAGTGGTCAGTGTCTTACAGAGTTAAACATAAGCCCACCTTATGACCTAGTAATTCCACTCATGGGGTATTTACCCAAAAGAAATGAAACTATGTCATCATTGGGTCCTGTGTGCAAATACTCCTGGTGGCCTAACTCATAATAGACAAAAGCTATAAATAACTCAAATTTCTATCAACAGGTGAATAGAAACATAATCTGTGATGAAATCATATTATTTCATTTAAGAAAAAGATGAACTATTGACACTGGCAGCATGAATGAATCTCAAAAGCATTATGCCAAGATGCACATATGTAAGTACACACTGTGTGATTTCAATTATGTCATTCTTAAAAGGGCAATATAGGGAAAGAAAAAGATGAGAAGTTGACCAGAAGCCAAAGGCAGATGGAAATCTTTAGGGTGATAAAAATATTTGATTGTGGTAGAGGTGGTAGTTATATGAATATATACAATTGTCAGAACTCATCAAAATGTAAACTTGAAAAGGGTACATTTAGTATATATAAATTATTTCTTAATAAATTCACTTTTTTAAAAAAATCTTTTCTGGGTTAAGGGTGTAGCACTTGCTTCACATGGACAGGCCCTGGGTTCAATATCCAGCACAACAAAAAACAAAATAACTTCTCTGTTTCTTTCTTACACCAGTGATAGAAAATATTTTTAGTTTAATTAAATTTATTATATAATTGCAAATTTCTACTGATATCCAGTTCTATAAGTTCTTTGATTATATCTCAATAGGTTCTCTGAACTAACACTTCCATAAGTTTAATTAGCATTTCTAAGCATCTTCACCCCTCTAGTCTATCACTCAATTTATTTGGTGCCTAAACCCAACTTAACTTCTAAGTATTATTTGCTTCTAAAGTTGCAAATATGTGTATCCAGGTTATCTTCAAAGTCATCTTGTTCATCTGATCACTTATATATCATCTATTATGTTTATAATTTTTTCTGGCAAACACTCTAAGTCATCCTAAATATGTGTTTATGGCACAAAACCACAAAAACAAAAGTTTTGAGGATTTATTTTTGTACTGCTTTTTAAAAAAATTCCTATTGATCTTATTTTTAACAATTAAAAAAGAAAGAACCAATACATTGTCCCTGACTCATCATCTTCATCCCTAAAAGTATCACTGAAGATCCTTAGCAAAACTTTAAGTGCTACTCTCTTGCTTTTTTCAATACTATACTATGTGACAGCAGCCAAGTTTCTAAGCTTGTCCGTTCACGTACATAGTTTGGGTATAGCATGGTATGAGAAATGGCTGAGCTCAGAGTCTTTAATATAGTAGGTATTTTGTGATTATTTAAATATGAAAACATATTATGAAGGCCTGTCTCTCAATTCCTTCCTCCTACCCAACAACTTTCTTCTTAACTAGATTGATCCAGTTAATTTTGCCCTAACAGAAGCTGAAATTCAAGTTAAATTTATTGCTAGATTGAATTAGTAAAAAGAACGAAAAAGAGAATCTTGTTTACAACAATCTACTATAAAAAGTATTAACTTTGTACTTACAAATTAATGCCAATTTGCTAAATGTTTTAAACATTGGCTTGATCGTATCTGTTCCAATATGTAGATATCTGATTTATTTAGAAAACTCCTAGATGTTTCCCAAAATCTAACCCTCCTTAATCTTCCTTCTGAATCAAATAACAGACCAGTGTTTTTTCCTGCTCCTAGAAAACTTGGGGTCACATTTATGCCCACATAAATCAATGTAGAGTTAAGAAAGCAGCAGTTATCTACTTTTTTCCCACCAAAACACAAGTGACATTTAAAATGTGCTTAATATTCACAATCCAACACAATCTCCTCACGCCAGACTGCCATCCAAGGTAAGGGAAGCAGCTGGTTTGCATGAAATCCTCTCCTAAGATTTCCGTAACCCTGTATTTTCGCTTCCATCAATCCATAACACACCAGTGTTGTGAAACCATTGTTGAAAACTGTTGCTTTTTTTTTTAGTTTTTGGTTTTTGTTTTGGTCTTATTCTTGTCTCTGTTTTTATCCTCACACTTGTTTTTCTTTCTTCTTTGGCTCCACATTTAATTTATCCTATCTTGAATTTCATGTCATGAATCAACTTAAGTCCTTTCTAGAACAAGGCAAGAAACAATTATTTCATGTATCTGCAAAAACAATCTCTTGTCATTTACCCTAGATAAACCCTTAAAGTTAGAACTTTAACTCCTTATTGCTTAACTATTCTCTATCATATTGAACATGAGTATCAAAAATCTGTAAGTTCCTCCTTTTCTTGCTTATTCAGTTGTCTCTTTAAAAATACTTAAGCCTGAACATAAAAACAGAAAAAATTCATGCACAATTTAAGTTTAGAAACCCACAATAGAAATTGTTTGCACAAATTAGGAAACAACTTGCTGTACAGCGTTTATGTCAAATTAATGTGAAGTTTCCAGTACCTTGCGAATAGTTACTCAAACAGTAAAAACTCAGTTACACTGTAGAAATGTTTAAACACTGATGTAAGACTACTATGGCTTGGGCATTGGCACATGAGAATTTCTTTTAGTGCTATTTTTAAAACCACCAATAAACCCTTTAAATAGCAGAACTGAGCCTCTGCTCAGTTGAGCCACCCTAAGTTGTTGTGAAATTTAAAAATATGTCCAAGAACCATATTTTTATCCAAATCTGAAATGACTGCTGATCTACTCAGAAAAACAAACATTTTAATTTGGAGCTTTCAAGAGGTAGTCTATAAAGTTTAGTGTTACTAAAAGGAAAATTAGTTATAAAAGTGATAAATGCACAGCATAGCTTCCATTCATCCCATTTTATAGAAAGAATGTCATTTCATTTCCCCCAAAGTTATCTAACCAAGCAATAGATAATCTATAATTATTAGGATTTGCCTAATAGCAAAGTTTGATTTTAAAAAGTTTGACACTTCACTCACCTACTGCAGGACAGTGTATTGTCCATAAACAGAAACTAAACCAACTGTCTAAGCAATTTCTTGTGTTTAGAAATTCAGTGCCACTATTATGGCTCACAATTTGGCTTATGATGACTTTGTAAGCAAACAGCCTGACAAGCCCTCTAGTGTATTTCAGGATGACTGACAGACACAGTGGCTCAAGCAAGAAGGGGGGATGGGTGCTCTTAAAGCAACATGTCAATGAAAGGAAACATCTAACAGCAGAACCAGACATGAAATTCTGTTTTGTACATTTGCAAGGGAATAATAAAAAATTGCCTAGAATTAACTTCTAAACATAATTTTCATGTACATTATGTACCCAAAAACACTATAAATTCCAAAATGGTTTTGAGAATTTGTACAAGTAAAAATAAAATATTTAAAACAGGCATGCTATATGATATTTCCATGAAACTATCAAGCTTCTAAATTACTTATGAATACTCCAGTTATTTTTAACAGAAATTGTATCAGATATCCAGAGAAAAGCAGCTCTTATCTGACCTTTAGATATACAACAACACACCTTACAACAGTTATTTAAGAACAATTAATAAAAGCAATTTAAATATCTTAATCAGAATTATTGTTGGAGTTAGATGAAAGATATCCATGCATTGCTCCCCCACGATATTCCTTCCTTATGGTCAACTTCCATGTTTAAAAAATAGACCAAAACAGGGGCTGGAGCAGTGGCTCAGTGTTTACAGCGCTTGCCTGACATGCATGAGGACCACAGTTCAAACCCCAGCACCAAGTACACAATGAAGTCTCAGAGCAACAAAAGTCACATGAAAAACTAAATAAAATTGATTCTCTCTTTTCTCTCTCTCTCTCTCTCTCTCTCTCTGTCCCTCTTTCTTTAAAAAAAAAAATAGACCAAAATATTAAGAAATTCCAAATATCAGTATTTCCATATTAGTTTCAGTTCGGAAAATACTTAATACATTGACTTAATGCTTCACATTTGTAAATTTTTCCAATATTATTTCACACCACTTTGTACCATTCAATTCTTGGGTAATTAATATAGCAATCAGTCTTTTTTAAATTTTTTTTTAAGCTATTCAATTTTAAATGCAATCTCTCATTTAGCCAGCTGGGGGTGTCATTAGATTCTGAATGCACTCAACAACATTTATTTTCACATTTCAACTAGGAACTGCAACACAACACATCGACTTTCCTTAGTAATTGTGTTTAAAATACCCCATTTTACTTTACCCATACAAATATGACTTAAAAGGCCCACAATAGTATTTCATGTTTTTTCTGTGACAAACTACCATTATTTTTTCCTCTACCTACTCCATCAGATTCATCCTTTTGGGGGTGGGGTGGAGCACTAAAAGGCTAAGAAATACCAGAATTAGGTTTGGGTTTGATCATCAGAAAGACTTTCCACAGCCCTAAATTCTTCTGATACATAAAACCAAATAAACAAAAATCCTACTTAAGAATCCCAAGTCCCATTGGAAAACCTGAACAAAGTAGAACCAAACTGTAAATATTCTCTGTTCAAAATTATATGTGACATACGTAAACTCTTTAACTTAAATTTTCTCATCGCATATTTAGTATTTGCTAATTATCTATTACATATTAGAAGCTACAGACTAATTTTAAAAGATAAGTTTCTGGGCCTGGAGTGGTGGCTTGGCGGTTAAGGCGCTTGCCCGGCATGAGTAAGTACAGGTTCAAACTCCAGCACCCACGTACACAACCAAATGTCAGAACAACGAAAGCCATGTGAAAAACTCAGTAAAAACTGACTCTCTCTCTTTCTCTTTCTCTCTCTCTATCTCTCTCTCCTTCTCTCTTTAAAAAAAAGGGTAATTTTCCACTTATCACATTATTATATTCCTCATGAACACACAATGTTATGACTAACAAATTTCAGAATCTTCACGTTCTTTATTTTAAAATTAAACATTCACTTATTTGGAAAGGTCTAAACAAAAATTTGCTTGATTCACTCTAAAAATAAGTATTTACCGTCTAGCTTGCTAAAACCATTGATTACCACAAATTTATCTTGAGTAAAGATAAAAATTTTCTATGCTTATCTTAAGCTATTTATTACATCATATACATCAAGCTACCTGAGTTCACTACAGCAAAAATAAAAATAAAACACAGATCTAAAGACACAAAGAATGAACTCTCTTTTCATACTCCTAGACTTGCCACTAATAGCCCAGCCATTACGCTAAAGTATTAAATTTGCCAAAAAGAAATAATCATTCTTTTCCTCAATTGTCATTTAAAATAGGAACTGATAACTTATTTTCCTTTCAAAGGGAAGTCTATCTCTGAAAATGAAAACAAGATTGGGGGTTCTTCACTGGATAAGCTGCCCTATAAAATCATTTCTCATACCTGAATGTAGCAGTTTCTTTCCTCATTAATATACAATGATAGCTAGGTAAAAATCATATTTTACATTTGGAAACAAAGTATAATAACTCTTCAACTGTTACTGATTCTTTTATAAAATTTTATATCTTCAGTTTTCTAAACTGATATACTCTCTATAGTAGAAAATACATTTAGAATTATTTTTCAAATTAACTTATAAGATGCACATCTAGAAGAAAACCAAAAAGTTTGTCAGTAATTTGCATATCCTTTTCACCAATTAGCCTCACATTTGGAATATACACATAACGAATTTTTTTCTATTTTCATATAAACACTTAATTCCATTTTACTTTCCAACAATGTATTCAGTTCTTGGTGCAAGCTCTCCTGAATTATGTCTCACTCAGAAGTTTTTTATTTCCCAGGTGTCTTAAGAACCAACATCTAAAGTCCTTTTTAGTCCTGATTCTATTTCTGGCTTTAAAATATATTTTTAATGCTACTGTTCAGGAGGGAGGATAGAGTGAATTGTGAATAGATAATACACATTTAAAATACAAGCAAAAATGTTTCTACACATTTTATGTTCTATTTGAATTTTAAATAATATGCATATATGCATGTGCATGTACTTCACTTAATGTTTGAAACAACTTATTATTTCCCTAAACTGTTGTAGTAGACTCATAACAGTTAACATTCACACAATGAGCAAGTCTGGCACAAGCTTTCACTCTAACATACTTTAGGTATGTTAAGTTTAAAATGCTGTGTCACATATAAATGAATTATGTCCCATAGGTTATCTGGAAATGCAAAATTCAGTTACTAAGGAAAAAAATCAAGTTTAAAATATAAAGATATAGTAACTATCCAACTGTGTTACAGCCTAACCCATGAGACTAGATGAGATTTCTCTGGATAAATTGAAGCAGAGGATAAAGCAGTACTCACTTTGCAAAACAAGTACCTTGAGTGGTAGGAGATGTATCATTGAAAAAAATAGTAAGAAACGTGATAAAAATTAAAACTCTAACCTCCTTTGTCCACAATGACCACCATTTACCATTTTTTCTCATGCTATGAAATAAAACCTGTAACACTGCTATGAGGAGTAATTGCTTATAAAATTACACATGGAATCTATAAAAGTGCTAACTGTAGTGCTAAATAATTCACTGATCAATTATTGCTATATTACAGAAAAATATTTTTTCTTTGTAGAATTCTGCCTTTCCAAACCAAATTTTACAGAGTTACTGTGAGAGACATCAAATGGATTGCTCATTTGGTTTAAAAATGGATAAAGTCATTAAGTTCACACATTTTTATTTAGCAAATTGAATTCCTCCCACCCAGGGAAGTCAACTACCCCATTCAGGATAATAATTTATAATTAGAAAATAAGGAAACATGGTCCTAAAATGGAAGCACTTCAGAGCTACTTCCAATGTTAAAATGCTTCATAGAGAAAATGAAAGACATACTAATGTATTAATAAATTGTATATTTTTATAAGACTGGGTATGGGATAGTTAAAAGAATACTGAACTGAAAGCAAAAGAATGACAGTAAGTTAAAAAATAGAAACCATTGTGTCTTGTTCCCATGTAGGACTTATGGAGTTGTGCCAATGTGCTTCATTCCAGAGCAAAGAACCACTCAGTTGCTGAGGCTATATAGAGAAGAAGGAAATCCTTTCTCCCACACTCTGCTTCCAAAGATAATAACAGAAAACTAGAGAGTGATGGATTTCACTACCAGGTAGCCATGTTTATATTATTTGTGTCCCCACTGACTATCTAAAAGTCAAACCTACTGATTTTGCATAATAGAGAAAAAGAAATATATGCACAAAAGCAATTTTACAAAATAATATATCCCTAAACTGTCTAAAAAATAACTTCCATAGTCACTAAATTTTAACTACTATATCATTCCTATCAGCCCTTCAATTTTACTGAAAACAATGAAGCTCATCACAGGAAAAAGTAAAACAATTAATTCATTCATAAATACAATGAAACATGTATTCATAAATACAATGACTTCAAATGAAAACAGCCCTGCCCAATAGCCTAAATAATCCACATACACCCCAAACCAACCCATTTTTTTTTTCTGTGGGTCTTAGGTGCACAAAACTCCTTAGTTGATTATTCATGATCAATCAAACACTGGTGGAACTGGTCTTTTGTCAAAGGCCTACGGCTTATCCTTGCTGTTGTCATGATATTCGGACCCCCTCCTCTCCCACCTTGTTACAGTAGTCGATGTGTGCCTCTCCTATCAACCTGCCATAACTTTCTCTCTGCACTCTTTTTATGGTCTATCTGTGTTGAACCATATAGATGTGCTAAATACTGCCAATTTGTTCACTCAGCAAACTTTTTTCTGCTATGGAAATAGGACTCTTGATTTACTTGCCTTCTTTGCAACTCAAATGTCGTGTAAACAATTTTGGCCAACTAATGTCAGTAGATGTCTACTGAGGGTAAAACCTTTACTTTTCCTGTAAAAAAAGAGTCAGATATGCTTGCCATGTCTTTGTTCCTTCCTTCTCCTAACTGTAGTATGATACCTGAAAATGAAACAGCCTTACCACAAAGCTGATGAAGAAAGATGACAGAGCTAAATTATAGAAAGAACTTGGGTCCTTGATGTCATTGGCTCTGAATTGCTTACCTCCAGACTTGTTATTAGAGAAAGATGAGTTGTCAACTAATAGAGTAGATTGTTCCTTTATTTTCCATTATGTAGTTTTCTAACTGATGCATTTATAGTGTATTTTATCTGTGTATATTCCAATTGAAAAATTACATACTATCCAACTCTTTGCTGTGAGAAACAAAGCTATAATAAAAATCTTATACATGTCTCTTTGTGTACCTATGCAAAAATCTCTCTGGTATATATAATCTGAATATATACGAGCTGAATTGTGTCCTCTGAGAATTCAGATGTTGAAGCTTTTCCCTATCATCTCAGCATATGATTATATTTGGAAATAGGACCTTTATAAAGGTGATTAAGTTAAAATCAGGCCATTAGGGTAAACCCTAATTCAATCTGATTGGAGATTAGGATATACAAAAGAATATCAGAAATTTGCACACAGAGAAACAACCATGTGAAGATTGTGACCATCTAAATCCAGGAAAAGAGACTTCAGAAGAAAACAAACCTGCCAATACCTGGACCATATTGGGTAAATTTGTATTTGTAAATTTCTGTATTTGTATGTATCCAATAAGTAACAAAGCAAGCTAAGTATCTTTTGTTTAGTTATTGGTCATTCTAGATTTCTTTCCTGAAAATTATCTTTGCACATATCATTGATCCAATTAGTGAGCAATTCCACAATAATAGTGTATAACAAAGTACCCTAAAACTCATTGGCATAAGACATTTATCTCTCTTACCCTACTTCTAACTTCTAGAAATTTTCCATTGTTCAAGCCACCCTGCAGCATATGGTTACAAAAGCCCTAGCAAAATAGCATAATTCAGAAGTTGAATTTCTGGGTTAGAAAGTATGTAATTATTCAGTTTCAATAAACACTGCCAAATTGGTCTCCAAAATAACACCACCAGCAGAACATGTGGGTTCACATGTCCCCAACTCCACATCATAAGATTTGCATGACATTTTAACTACTGCCAACATGGAAGGTCTAAAGTGTATCTCATAGTTGTTTTAATTTGCACTTATGATTACCAGTGTTAATTGGTAGTCTCTTTTTAGGTTGATTCACCATTCATGTATCCATACTGTGAACTGCTTTCTTACACTCTTCCTTTATTTTTCTCCTAGGTTGCCTTTTTCTTTATTGATTTCTAAGAATTCCCTATGAACACTAAATTTAATCCTTTGTCCGTAATATTCCTTTAAAATACTCATTCCCTATTTAATGTGTCTCTTTATCTAACACACCCTCCTTTGAATATTATATTATCTATGCATGAAGGTTCTATTTTCTTCACATCCTTATAGATATCACAATATTGCTAGACACTAATTTTTACCAATCTAATGGAATAAAGTATCCATTTTTGTTTTTATTTTTATTTACCCAATAACAAGTAAAGCAAGCTAAGAATCTTTTCATTTATTTATTGATTATTCTAGTTTTCGTTTCTGTGAACAACCTTTTTATATGCCATTGACCCTATTGCATCATTCCCTGTTGGATTATCTTTTCCTTATTAACTTTTTAGAAGTTCTTTATAAAATCTAAGTCATTTTTAATGGTCTATCAATCAACTATTTCCATAATAATATTACTTAACAAACCATCCTAAAACTCAGTGACATAGGGCAAAATTTATTCTGCAGAAGTGGCTGAGCTTGCTCCAAGCTCTATCTTTGAGATCCAGATCTGCTCCACATTTTTCTCATTCCCTTCAACAAGGCTACCTGAAGCATGTTCTTCACATAGCAATGACAGAAATACAAGAGAGGCAAGTAGAAACATACAGTACCTCTTAAGGTAAATTCACCAAATTTTTACTCTCTTCTACCTTCATTCCACTGGGCAAAGCAAGTCAGATGGCCAAGTCTAACACTAATGGGCAGGAAAATGCATTCTAGTAGAAAAAACTGAAAAATCAGATGACAAAGTGCATGGACACTGGGAGGGAGGATGGGGATCAATAATGTAATCCACCTCGTATGGATAAGTTGTAATATATCTTCTCAAACAGTAGCGTTTATTTATCCTCTTTTACAGTATCTTTTTTCACAAAAGAAAGTTTTTATATTAATATAATTAAATATTTATTTTTACTAAATGACTATGTTTTGGGGATCTTTTTTTTTTAAGAGAGAGAGAAACAATTTTAATTTCGTTTTTTGTTTTTGTTTTTTGGTTGTCGTTGCTCTGAGACTTCGTTGTGTACATGGGTGCAGAGGTTTGAACTCGTATTCACCCATGCTGGGCAAGCGCCCTAACCACCCGAGCCACCACTGAGGCACTGCTCCAGCCCCCGAGGATCATATTTTAAGAAATTTTTTCCTATCCTTAGGTCAAAACTTATATTCTCCAAAACTTATATCTCCCTAGAAGAATGCAATCACAGGGATCAATAGCCAACACACTTTAAATCGGCATATGCAACACACAAGATTACATAATATAAATTAAGGTTTGAGGTAGCGAAGTTAAACAAGCAAAGTTAAAATACCAAGGATTACTACAGATGACTTTTTTCTTTTATTTGGTACTTAGGGATCAAACCCAGAGCCTCATGAATGCTCAACTTGTACTCTACCATTGAGTTTTATCCCCAGACTTCAGATTAATTTTTAAGCTGAGTCTTTATAACATTTTAATGACACAATCTTAGCAAAGAAGAAAAAGATACAGGAATCATAAAGAATTATAAAATTTGACATTCTTTCATATGCAGATATTTAGTGGCCTAAGCAACATATTCAAAACTACAAAGAACAGGACCATAGGAAAATACATATAGTCTTCTAAGGAAATGCCATTATGGAAAAAAATGGAATCTTTCACAGAATTTAATAATTATAAAACAAGCTGTTATGATGTGATATTTATAAAATATATGTGTACATGTGATAATAGCAGGATCTACTTTAATAGTTTGGGGTAAAAATGAAGTCACAAATAATTTTTCAAGATAAAACCACTTTTCAAGTATCTGACTGGCAAGAAGTCTTTCTTGTCCCTCAAATTGTTCAAAAACTCTGGGGGTGATTCACATGCCTCAAAGAGAGAAAACCAGAAAGTAGATTAGAACACAAGTGGGCTCTGTTGAAGGCTGCTAGTGTTCTGCCCTTGGCACACTGTTTACTGATGAAAACTGGTCCCCCACAGTCAGGCATGACTTTTTCTCCTACTGCTGCATTCTTACCACTGTGGATCCTGCCAGAGACCACAATGATTCTTCAAGACAGAAGTATCCTGCTCCCTCGGATGTGATATATGGCACCCATGCCTTCAGCTTTTTAGTTTACCAAGCCCAGCAGTTGAGTCAGGGGAACCTTCTGGCTCAGGTATGCATGTGCCTAAAACAGCCCCTCTTGGGGGAATGCAAGCCTTTGTTTAAGGGTCTTTGATGTTCTTTCTTGCTAGTAAATCTTGATATTAAAAACAAAAGTTTAAACAATATAAATTTGATCTAAAGAAAATAAAAAGGTAAAAATATCTAATAACAAGTACATTGTATAAAGAAGGAGTCCAAGTCTTAATTCTTTTCTTCCCTAAAATCTCCCAGACCCTTTACAAATTTCCCCCCAGTCTTCCCAATATTGACCAGTCGGCAGCTGAAGGAAGACTGAGAAGGGCAACCTTTGTCAAAAGGAAAAAAAAAAAAAATACCTACTACACCAGTATCTGACACCCAAAAAGATAAGCACCTCATTAGTTATTTGCAAATACTGGAGAACATTTCCTCTTACCTTATGGTTCATAGATAAAATATAAAATGATGGATTAGAAATGTAGTTCAGTGGTATGGCACTTGCCTAACATGTGCAAGGCCCTGGATTCAATCCCTAGCATCACAAAATAAATAAACAACAAGATAAATAAAATAAAATGCAAAATGCCCAATTAACTTTGAATTCCAGAAAACAATGAATAATTTCCTGGCACGAGTTCTGTCCTATGCAATATATGTATGCGTGTATATATATATATAATTTGAGACACATATATATATAATTTGAGATATATATATATATATAATACTTGCTTGAAATTTTAATCAAACCACATGTCCCATATTTTTATTTGCTGAATAAAACTACCTTATCAACTTCATGGATTGTACAAGTTGGGAATAAAAAGAGGATAGAGAGCTGGAACTGAATTGTCCCTGAATTTATAGCAGCCATATAGCCAGACCCTCACACCTCACCTGCATATCCTTTCTTCCTACCAGAGACCTGAGGCTAGCAACCAAAAGGTCAACTTATGTCCCCTTACTGCATAGAAACTGCTTTTAGATAACCAGAGATGTTTCTTGGCCATCTCCCAGATGTTCTATCTGGGATAGATAGAACTCCCAAGTTCTATCTTTGGTCAGAAGATTTTTAGTTCTCATAAATGCCATACAGGATGAAAGGGGATGAGGAAAAAATAATATATTGCACCCTGGGATATGAAAATCCCAGTAGTAGGGGCAGACATGAGGAAAATATAGGCAGAAAGATATCCTGGCAATTAGGGCTTATGAGTATCTTTCAGAAAGGTAAATCTGAATTGCTTCAAATTATCTAAGTTTAAACTTGCTTCCAAGTACAGGACAAAATAATAAGAATAGGAGATAGGGCTGGAGCCGTGGCTCAGCAGTTACAGCGCTTGCCATGCATGTGTGAGTACACGGGTTCAAATCCCAGCACCACGTACACAATGAAGTTTCTGAGTAACGGAAGTCCATGAAAAACTAAATAAAATTGATTCTGTCTTTCTCTCACTGTCCCTCTTTCTTTAAAAAAAAATTAATAAAGAATAGGAGATTAAGTTGCCCTAATAAATATGTACTTCATAAAGCCCAAAAATTTAACAAGATACTTAGATACTTGTCTCCACTTTTAAAATTAAAATGATTGTATGGAAACGATTCCCTCCTAGATGTAATACTATCTTGAATGAATAAAAAAAATAAAAAAATAAAGATACTATATCATTTACATAGTAAAACCATCAAGGAGTAACAATAGCTAAACAATTTTTGAAAGTTCATATGATGCTGGAAGTAAAAAAATTATAATATTCCTAAAATAAGCAAAAACAGAAATTGTAAACACATAAGATCTCAATAGCAAATACCAACATGACATTTTTCACTATTCCTACGTATGAGAAAAAATGGAGATTATGAAACTTCTGGGGTTTTATTGTTCTGTTCTGTTTGTTTGCTTATTTGTTGGTATAAGGATTGAAATTGGGATGGCAAGGGGGCCACTCAGCTACATGTACTTTTTTTTTTTGGAGACAGGGTCTCACTAAGTTGCTGAGGCTGTCTTTGAACTTGTTATCCTCCTGCCTCAGCTTCAACAGCTGCTGGGATTAAAGGGAAGAGTCACTATGTTCCATATGAAGCATATTTTCAAAAATGAACTGTACCCTGAATAAAGAACAAGATATACTAAAAAAAGGAATAAATTTTACCTGTATTAAAATACTTTAAAAAATTATGGAGTTTTATTTTTCAGTTATATTTAGAGGAACATCATAGCTATGGATGTATGGGATTCGATTCTGTATTCCCTATACATTTATGTTTGACTCTTTCTATTTTTCCTTTGGAATGAAAAGGATTAAGATTTAAGCAGAGAAGTTGGCAGTTCAGTCTTGCCTGAAAAGAAACTATGTGCTTCCTACTGAAGACTTAAAAATAATGTTTATTTATGGATCATTGGCTCATGGGAATGTTAGTCCAGAGATTCAAAAAGTGTGATTTTCTGATTCTTGTTTGGATTCTGGATTTTAAGTGACATGGTACTATGGGTTGTAAATCCTGAGTTTAGCCATGTTGCTAGTTTAATGGAAAATGACAGAAAAGTGAGATTGCAGAAGTTTTGAGTGAATAGGACTATTAGTTACTGCACCTGATTTTCACATGTTTAGTTACTGTTTTTAACTACATTATTGCTGTCTGGGACTCCGTCAGTAATTTGTTACCAATTAAATCGCTAACTTCAGGGACTGAGAAGGGTCTTTAAGTTCCTTTGAGCAAAATTATAAAATTGATCTGAATTATTTAGCATCTGTCTTCCCTTTTCCTGTCTTTTACTATCCTAACCATTATGTTTGTGCTGTTTCAGGTCCCTTTCCCCCCTGGGGAAATGGATTTAATGGAGCAAGGAATATTTTATTTAAAGAAAAGAAAGACTCATATATTGGAACTTTTGAGTGCCTCATCCCCTCCTTTAAGTTAGTGCTATTCAAAGTATGATCTGCAGTTCTCAATTTGTTGCTGTTCCATGCAAGAAGATAAGGAGCTTGTGCCAGAATGTAAACCAGCTGCACCCTAAGCACTTCCTAGTAAAACTTTCTAGGTGAAGGAAGAAGTCTTTTATTTATTTACATTTTGGTGCAAGTTCCTTATCTCATTGCAGTTGTGTACTTAGAGTAGCATTGCTTAAATTATACTGTATAAGCATTTATCACCTTACCTATATACATAAGGACAGAGAACAGGGATGGAGGTGTACTGTTAATTAGGTAATAAATGAATTACTAGGTCTCAGCAAGCCCTTTGGAGGTGGTATCAATGCAAAGGGGCCCCAAATTAGCTCACTGAGTAGCCCACAAAAACACTGAGACGCAAGATTGCCAAAGGGACTACATGGGGTCTGCTCTAGTGCTGACTTTGATGAAATTCACTCCAAAGTTGTGGGGATAATTACAACTGAAACAAAGGCCTGCTGTGATGGTGCTTCCTTTCCTTGTGTACATTTTTGTGAGTAGGGGTAAAAGGAGAGTAAGAAGGAAAATGAACTTCTTTGATATTCCCTGTAAGAGGCAGGAGTCTGTCTTAGTGCAGGGCTGGAGCTCTTAAATCATGTTTCCATGGGGATTTACAGGATTAATTTGCTTTTCAGCTAGACTTTGCAGTTCCCATTTTCCCAAAATGGGATAACAAAGGAATCCTCATTTTAAGAATCAAATAATCTGTAGTAGAAAGTACTGATTGACTATACAATGTCAATGTAGTCTCTTCTTTTCACTAATTTAAATTGTTAAAGTAGGGAATGCTTTTATTCTTCCTCCTTCCCCTGACCAGTGATCTTCTTCCACTTAGTCTCTACCTGGGACCTCTTAGACTTCTCCTAGACCCAGCAACTGAAGAGTGAACATTTGGCTCAGGAGGTTCTTCCAAGACCCTCCTGTAGGCTAAGTTCTGATTGGTTGGGACCTGAGCCATTCTGATTATTAAATTTTTAAAAAATATTTCTCCTACTGTTAAACAAATGATATTTATTAGAGTCTGTTTATTTCCTAAAGGTCTTTCTGAATCTTTAGTGATAGTTGAGTCATATCGATAAAAGAATATGTCACTTTATTTAACCAGTCCCTTTTTGGTGTGTCTAGCTTTTTATTACTATTAATAACACTGGAATCCTTGACACACATCTTTGTGCATATATTCAAATTCCTAGAAGCACCATTGCTAGTCCAAGAATTTGCATATATACAATTTTATGTTTCCTGCCAGAATGCTTTCCAAAGAGATTTTACCAATATATACTTGTACCAACAACATATGAGACAGTTCATATTTATTTATCTTTTCAAAAAAGATTTTTATAATGTTTTAAATTTGCCCTCTTTATCAATGATGTTGAAAAAAGAGGAAGAGAGGAAAATTAAATTAGTATAAGTGGCTCTATTAGTATAAGTGGGATCATTGCTCTATTTTTTTGTAGTTAGTAATATTTTCTTTTCTAATTAAAATATTTTGCTAATGATACACATAAAATTTCTCAATTTTAATTTCCATCTCCTTCCTTTCTGATATTTGGGACATTTGTCAGTTCTCAATCTTCTGTTACAATTCCCATTTTCCATATGCCAAGATGCCAACAAGAATTCTATGATAAAATATACACTTTTCCTTGCTGGGTAATGTAATCATTCTCAACCCAGGGTAATTTTTGTTCCCCAGGGGACATTTGGCAAGGTGTGGAGACAAGATCTTGTCACAACTCAGAGGGGGAGGGCAGATATTACTAGCATCTGGTAGGAAGAGGCCAGGAATGCTTACAAATATCCTGCAACATGCTGGATAGCCCCCTACAACAAAGAATTATCAAGTCCAAAATGTCAGTAGCAGCCAGTTGTGGTGGTGCACACCTGTAACCCCAGCGACTTGGGAGACTTAGGCAGAAATATTGCAAGTTCAAGGCCAGCCTCAGCAACTTAGAGAGATCCTGTCTCAAAATAAAAATGAAAAAAGGTCTTGGACTATAATAGCTCAGTGATAAAGTGCCCTAGGGTTCAATCCACAGTACAAAATGTCAGTAGTGCTGAAGATGAGAAAACATGCTTTAATAGAATACACTCTAAAATGGGTAAACAGTTAAGTATTCCCTTACTATCTTTTCTCTTATTTATCAATTTTCTCTAAAAATTGTCAGCATAATTGAACCCAAGGGTGCTTAACCACTGAGCCATATTCCTAATCCATTTTATTTTGAGACAGGTTCTCATTAAGTTACCTAGGGCTCACTAAGTTGATGAGGCTGGCTTTGAACTAGCGATTCTCCTTCCTCACCCTGCCAAGTCATTGGAATTACAGGCATGCAACACCATGTCCGGGACAATCTTTCCATTTTAAAGGTAATTCTTCTTGGTAGACATGATTGAAGCAAAGTAAAAATATTGTTTTTCTTCCTTTTGGTCACTTGTTAACCATTAAGAAATCTGCCTGGGAATGGGTGGGGGGGAGGGGTGGTTATATCTTTCTTGAACTTCTATCTTCAAAATATAGCCTCAGGTTATTTATACATGTTCTCTTTCATTTTTTCCCTCATTTGTGATTGTAGTAGTGGGTTTTATTTTTTGAATTATTTTTCATTTTAGAGTCTGTGGCTCTGGGACAGTCTTATATTTTCTGTGAACTGCTAAACAATCTAAGATACTTGTCTTACTTTGCTTTGTGTTTTCTTTCTTGGCTGTAATGAACTCTAAGGTGATGTGTTCAATTTTCCCTCAAGAGTCCTGTCACTTCCACTTCACTAGTATATTCTTCTTTGTTGGTGAGAATTAAGTCCAGGGTTGCAGTTCCATTATTTGCTTGTTTTACTTTCTGATTGATGAAGTTATTGGTAGAGAGGCAGAAGATAATGGAGAGGAATAATTTCTCTAATTCAGATTTTAATTACTTCACTATCTTTTTGGTTTTGCTGAATTCTTGGATGTTTAAGTCTTTTCCAGGTTTTTTTTTTTTCTATTTCTGTTTTTTAAAGAGAGAGAGATGGAGAGAGGGAGGGAGAGAGAAAGAAAGGAATCAATTTTATTTATTTTTTCACTGGTTTTTGTTTTTCTGACACTTAGTTGTATATGTGTTGCTGGGTTTCAAACCCAGGCAAATACTCTAACTGCTGAGCCACTGCTCTAGCCCCATTGAGGTCTTTTTTTTTTTTTTCTTATATCTTAATTTTTCACTTCAATTTTCTTTTCATTTTATTTAGACTTTCTATCACTTCTTTCCTAGAATTTGTGTTTTTGGCTATTTCACTGAGAACACAGAGTATATGTGTTTTTAAATTTTTGTCTTGAAGATAATTTCTCTTGATAATAAAGATCTCTTGGATCTTTAAGACATTATTTCCCTCTTTTTACATTATAAATCTAATATGGGCATTGGTGGTATGCACCTGTAATCCCAGTGACTCAGGAGGTTAAGGCAGGAGGATCACAAGTTTGAAGCCAGCCTGGGCCACTTTGCAAGACTGTTTCCAAAAATAAACAATAAAAGGGGTGAGGATGTGGCTCAGTGGTAGAGTGCCACTGGGTGCAAGCCCCAGTACTGAAAAAAAAAAAAAGTCATATAATTTTAAAACTTTTTTCTAGTTACTATTTTTAAAAGGTTTGTTTAGTCCTGGTGTTTGTCTTAAATGAGATATATGTCTTCCTTTTGATCTACACCACTAACGACTTTGGTAGTACAGAACACATGCATAATGACAGAGCAAGCCAAAGCTGATGCCATTCCATGCCCCCCCCCCCGCCCCGTGGACCCCTCGATCCCATGTTTCCCTCTACTTAACCCCTGTTGATAGTTGAGCTTCTCATGGAAGTTGAAGGTTCCCCACTGGGTTGATACCCACAGACTCCCTCCCTCCAGCTGTCTTGACATCCCTCCTATTCCCACTCCCCTCCCCGACACCCTCCCTTCATCCCTCAGCATCATAGGCAAGGTTCCCCTGCTCCTGTAAAAATAAAATTTATTCTTTAAGAATTCACAACACAGGGCTGGAGCGCTGCCTCAGCAGTTGGAGAGCATGCCTGGCATTCATGAGGACCCAAGTTCAAACCCCAACACCACATATACAACTAAGTATCAGAGAAACAAAGGCCAGATGAAAAAGTAAATAAAGTTGATTCTCTCTCTCTCTCTCTCTCTCTCTCAAACTCTATCCACAACTCTATGCCTCACATCTTACTAAATAACACTGTTATCTCTACCTTCTCCACTTTTTTCTCTGGACCAACCACCATCTCAAATGATAGGGTTTATTAATCATTAATTCCTTAGCTTTTATCCTTTATCATATTCTATTTCTACATCCATCATTGCAAATACAACAATAAAAAAATTAAAACTCATCCTCCCTGACTCTCACCCTAGCCATGTCTTCTTCCACTCTCAAGTTTTCCTAAGTAGAAAAACCCAGTACTGAATTTCTACTCCTGGATATACCCTCTCTGCTTTTTCTTTCCACTCTGCTGCCTACAGATTTTTTCCAAATATTTCTGTTTTTCCCAGTTTTGCTATAACCATAGTATTTTCCCTTCCTATTTTTGCTATTTCTTTGTCTCAGCTGGATCATGAAATTCATTTAAACCATAACTGTGTATACATGGCCTTCCAGCAGAAGTTAATTACAAATTCTATTGTTCTGAAGTCCAAAGCAACATAAGTTGTCAAAGAATAATACTATCTGTTGTTTTCAGGCAGAGTTGAAGCACTTTCAATTCTAATATGTAGTTTTGTCGATATCTGTGAAAATGTCTAAATTGAAATATTATAAATAGAAAAGAATATGTCCTTCCAAACATTTAATATATTGCCATCTGTATGCCTGATAACAATGTTTTACACATCATAGACACTCAATAAATATTGTATTTGCTAGACAAGGAATTTCATAATTTTTAAAGATAAACAGCAAAAGCACATCTGAAAAATCACAACCTTTTTCTTCAAATATAAAGTCCTCTAATCCAATAACTCCACAATTAAGAACAGAGATTAAGGAAATTATCTTAAACATAAATACATACATACATACACATATACATAAGTAGATAAATACATTAAGTTGTTTACCATGGCACCTAGATGTTAAGCAATGATTAATAAAATTACATCTGCTCACTTGAAAGAATGTTAACATCAGTTTAAAATAACATTTTGTAGAATAGACAATATTATTTGGAAAATATTTTGGTACAAGGTTAAATGAAAAAGCAAGGTTCCAAATATCACCTGCAATATTATAACAATTATTTTTAAAGCTACCCTGAGAGAAAAGACCAGGAGGAAACATATCAATGAGCTTACAGGCAACAATTTTTTTTCTCTGTTTTCAAAATTCCTACTATTAAGCACTTATTACTACATTTTATTTTATAGTAATAAAAAATAGTTCACTATAAAAATCCCAATCTTTTACTCAAATAAGAAGGAAGACTCAGACTATGTGTAGGTGGTAACAAATGTAAATAAGTGTATTTATACTCTCTTATTTTAATTTTTCCCACTTTAATAAATTCATCTTATACTACTACTGACGTAATTTTTCCTAATAAGTAATGAAATTGTAACAGCACATTTGTATATACTACTCAGATTTGACTGATGATAACTCACATTTCCAAATCACAGCTATTCTCGTTATGCTGAACTTTCAGTCCATCTAAAGAAGGTAGCCACAAAGCCAGAACCAAGGCTAATCTGAAATCATGTTTTTCCCACTTGTATGTTTTAAGCAAATCACTGAATCAACACAGAGATGTTGTAAGTCTGTCTTAGTGGTACATATCAGTGAATCAGAACCTCTACAGTTAGAGAACATCCTGATGCCCATCCTCAATTTATTCTTGTTTCCATTTAATCTCATTTCTTCCACTTCTGTCCTCAGTGAAACTGACAGCAGCTCCTCACAGTCATTCAGAGCCCATTAGATACCAACCTCCTCTTTACAAATTACATCCCACATTCATTCCTCATAGTGATCTTTATTTGATTTTAAATGGTGGTCAAACAGTTCTGAGTGTGTTCCACAGTCTCCTAATACCACTGGCAATTATATAACAAATATAAAACAAATATTAAATTCAGAAAATAATAGTTTTTGCCGCTATCTTACTTGAAACATGTTCCATTTACTATGAATAGTTTGGGTTGAAATAAAATCCCTTCAAATATTTTCTATCTTTGCTTCCTTTTCCCCAGTCCCATGCCAAAGCACAAAGCATCCAGGCCATATCTTATCTTTCCCTACATAGCATCCAATTGGCTTTTTATAGCCAGAAACTCTCTGAATGCAAAGCACGCCCTGGGTTACTAGCTTTCCCTGGCACTAGCTTGAAAGTTATTTATAACTTTAAAATTAACGTGAAAGCCCACATTTCTCATCATAATTAGTCAAAACATTCCCATTTTAAATAATAATGTGATCTTTCATTCAGAAGGAATCCCACATTTTAAGCCTATACATATAACTAAGACACAGCAATTTAAGGGAGAAGCGAGAATACACTGAAGTCTGGCTCTTCTTTTTACAAACTTGACTCTTACCTTTCTGTTGCTTCCTATCAAGTAAATGTGCTTACAATTCAGTTCTTGTAGGGAATTTTCCAAAAAGAGCTTTTTTGGGGAAAAAAAGCTTCTTGATAGTCACAGAGTTACAGAGCACCAAACTGAGAGACAGTGACAGTGGGGCAGTCACTTCAGCTGAGCACTGTTCATCCAGGATAAGAAAGAAAGGGGAGGTTACAAGCCGGGTGGGTGGTATCTAATCCTGAACCACTCGTCACTGACCTCACTGACAACTTGTTACTGAAAATACTTCTTTGAAAAAGGCCAGACACATATTTTGCCTAGAGACCTACATAGCTGTTAGGAAGCTCTGAATAAGTTAGATTTAAATTTCTATAACTCCTTTCCAAAATAAGAACATCTTATTTCTAATTAAAGCAGAAGGCAAGAATTATTGAAAGTGAAAAATGATAAAGCAGTGATAACTAGAGTCCAGGAAATCCTCCCATCAAAAGGTTGATTATATAAAATTGCGGGTATTTTGAACCACAGAAATGATGGCATCAAGGCCATGTATCACTTCTAAGATAATATTTTTCCTCCAAAATCTTAATTATCTCATATCCTTGCACCATACATTCTTTGCTTCCAGTACTTATGAGGAACCACATAATTATCAGTAAAGGTTTTTAACTGACAATTCACCCAAAACTCCGTAAGTGGAACAATTATTACGTTTAAACCACCAAAATATCTTCTTCACCAAAATTTATTTTTTCTCTCATTGAGAATCCTTATCTTTATTCTCCTCCCTTTTTATTTTATATCCTAATATTCACCAAAACAATCTCCTAACATTAAAAGGACAATATTGCACATCCTTGCTTTATTCTTTATCATGTTGTCAATTCCTTGACACCACACTTGTACTTGTATGGTATTTCTCTGGACATTACCACTTTTCTATCTTCTACTAACTTCTTAAACAAGAGATAGTAACTAAAATAGGAGCTACTCATTTGAGTAGTCCTATTCTTAAACGGCTAAATTCAAAATGAAAGAAAGCATTTATTTATTAGCTCTACAGACACTCTTAGAACAAATATCAGGGAGCCAAGAGGAAAGACAGGGTCTGGAAATTGTCAGAGAATCAACTATGAAAGAGGTTTAATTTTATGATTTTCATGGAAGCCTACAAAATGAGTGTATTTTTATGTAGCTTCCTTTAAAATGTGCTTAAATGACATTTATCTAAAGATTCTTGGTTGTTAACATACTGTCCTTCCCAGACTTTTTTAAAGCAGCTTTTCCCCCTTGGTGAATCTAGGAATAGCCTCTTTTCACAGAGAAACAAAGACTAAGTTTTATGTCTCTCAATCCATCTTTTCTTGAATAAAGAAATCACTTGACACTTGCAAAATAGCAGGTTTTGTTTTAGAGCTTTAATAATGAATGTTTTCTAAACCACACTACTGAACTGAGCCCAAGATAAAATATCCAAATTCTATTATAAGTCTAGCCTGCCTAGCTGTAAAAGTGCAATAAGTTACCTACCTGTTCTATACTCATCCTTTCCATCCTCAAAATGGACATGAAAACCCTATTATTTCTACTTTTCAGTGGATATGTGAATTAAATGGATAAAATCTGAAGTGCTTCAAATTATATTGAATTCCTCACAGATGCAATGTAGATAAAACAATACAATACTTGGTGATATCAAAACAATCATATTATAAACATCTGAAATATCATTTTAGAGATTGTGCAGTGTTTTGCTATTGTTGTTTAATTCTCTTATTGAAATGCTGGCAGCTTGTGGCTGGAATGGCAGCTCACTGGTTACTGAGCTTGCCTGGCATGCACGAGGACTCGGGTTCAAACCCCAGCATTACGAACATGAAAGTCACATAAAAACTAAATAATATTGATTCTCTCTTTCTCTCTCTCTCTCTTAAAAAAAGCTATATATATATATATACACACACACACACACATGTATATACATGTGTATGTATACATGTGTATATATATACAGCTTCCAGACAGGTTTTAGCTGAAGTATTTCCCACTCTAGCCACAAGGGGTCCTCCCCTGGCAACTCAAATCACACAAGGAACCCATGGTCCTTTGTATTTATATTGGTTTGCTGACAGAAAACACAGATCACCTATGTCAAACTTCCATAGCTAACTATAGGGTAATAAACAAAACCAGAGAGATCTGGCTTTCTCTTGTGATCACTGAAGCATGCTGAGCACTAAATAGTTCCTGTAAACTACACAGTACTGCCTTTTGCATCCTGGCCCAGTTCCAGATTTTCACAGTAATTCCTTTTTGTCACCTTGCCCAGTCTTGTTCAGTATTTATTCTCCTTCCCTATTTACTTGTTTCCTTTCTTTAAACTTTTCAAACTTGAAATTTTTGGCTCACATCCTCTTTCAAGCAAACAAAGGTTAGAAGTAGAAGAGACGGGAAAAAAGGGAAGAGGATAAATCACAGCTATTCATAGCAATCCTCCTGAGGTAATCAAAAGTGTGGTTTTGGATCTGGGCTGGTCCCAGACAAAGTCTTTCAACTGGATGTACTGAGAAGCCCTTGATACGGAGCCCTGTGTTAGAAACCAGTTAGAAGAACAGAGGCAGGGAAGAAAGATCTTTTAAAAAGAAGACAATTCTATCCTATCAGAAGCCCCTCTTGGAAAATAAGCCCTCTGAGGTGCAATCGATTCTTTAATCAGAATAGAATACAGTTTCTTCTTGCATTAAAATCCCTTAAGAATGAAAGCAGCTTTTGTATGAATCATACACACATTTTATGCTACACATAACACCTCAAAATATTGGCAATTTCTGGGCAGGGGCTTTAAAAAATGTGTAATTTTCTGAACAGCTATAATGACTTTTAAAATGAATCTTAAAGCTAAGGGAATATTTCATTTGGGACAATTAAAATTATATTATTAGCTTAGTGTTGTGGTATACTCCTATGATCCCAGCTATCCGGAAGGCTGTGGCAGAAGGATCAAAAGTTTAAGACCACCCTCAGCAACTTAGCAAAACCCTGTCTCAAAATAAAACAAAGTGCTGGGGGTGGGCTAAATCAAGTTGCTCAGTGGTTATAGTGCTTGCCTGGCATGCACAAGTTCACTGGTTCAAACCCCAGCACCACGTACACAATGGAGTGTTGGAACAATGAAAGTCACATTAAAAAAAAAAACTAAATAAACTGATTCTCTCTCTCTCTCTCTCTCTCTCTCTCTCTCACTATCCATCTCTCTTTAAAAAAATAAAGAAATGCTGAGGAATATAACTCATTGGTAGAGGGCCTCTGGGTTCAACCCCCAGTACCACAAAAAAATATTTTTTTATTCAAAAAAATAAGCAATAAATAGTTCTGGCACTTTCTCAGATATTTTCAATGAATTGAATCTGCTCCTGGTTCAAAAGTTTTACATACTATAACATAAAGATGTTTCTCACTTTTTCTTCCCATTCTAATATTAGCTGACAACCAACTCTCATGCCTCATTAAGAAATATAGAAGTCATCTGGGAAGATATCATACATCATTGTTTCATCAAATCTATAAAACCACAAGCACCAAACCCCATCTTCTCTGCCTTTCCTACTATACAAAGCAAGAAATACCCTTGTTCCTATGAAAGTCTATTCACTCTTCTGCTCTGGATCCCTTCTTGTCTCATCTTCCTCAAGGACTCTGTTCTTTCACTGTTACCTCAAATACTGCATTATCACTGATTCACTAATGATCAATGTAAAAATAAGCCACAGTATCTCCACATCAAAAGTACCAATAAAATGGGCTGGAACCCATTTTTGCTCAGAACCCTGGAAAAGATAGGGATCAAAGCAACTTAATTTTGTAAAGGACATATATGACAAACCCTTAGCTAGTATAATACTAAACAGAGAAAAGCTGAAAGCATTTCTACCAAACTCAGGAACAAGACAAAGCTGTCCACTACCATCACTTTCACTTGAGACCTTAACTGGAACAACCAGGCAAGAGAAGGAAATCAAACCAATAATAATAGGAAAAGAGGAAGTCAAACTATTCTTTTTTGCTGATGACATGATCCTATATCTGGAAGATCCAAAAAACTCCACCAGAAAACTTCTTGAGCTTATAAATAGTTTTAGCAAAGTGGCAGGCTACAAGATCAATACCCATAAATCAATAGCTTTCCTATACACTAAC
>PVKS010015368.1:0-46124 GCA_004027875.1 Aplodontia rufa | reverse complement strand
AGAGGCCACTGCTGGCCCAAGTATGCAGAGCCAGATCTGCTACCTCTGCTTGTGGGGTGCTGGAGGCCAGCTCCCTTCCATCAGCCCCACCTGGACCCTTGCACTGGGATGTGGGCACCTGGCCTCACCTCTCCATGTAGTCAGATGGCCCACTGAGTGCACAGGGCAGAGGGACCAGGAAGGCCATACCCACAGGGTTTCTGGAGCTGGACATATCTTCTCTGTGACTGCAGACTGCCAGTGGGCCTAAGGAGCCAGGCAGGTAGTGAAGAGGTGGGGGAATGCAGGAGGCAGGTAGCAGTGCGTGGCCTGAGGGTCTCGGCTCCTGCTCCTCTCGGGGGCGGCACGGGTGTCTCCATGACCAAAACTTTCCTTGCGCTGACCTTCCTGCCCTGCGTTCTCTCAGCCAGATGCAAAGACCACGGATGGAATCAGAAGACATCCCAGCAGGTTGGGCTAGGCAGGAGAACTGGGTCTGGCTCCACTGTGGTGGCTCTGCTTTCTTGCTGGGGAGGAACAGGTTCCCTAGGCATCTGGGACCTCAGGAGCTGGCAGGGACATGGCTGAGCCTCTTTCCTTCCTCCGAGCTCTGCAAGGACACCCCTGGTGACCCCGGAAGTTCTTGTGCTCTGCTGTGTGCCTTGCATACTGCGCTGTATATAAGCTGTTTCGGTTAAAAATGTAGAAAAATAGTGGTCAGGAAAAGAGACAGCTGGGCACTGGGCACCCACAGCCCAAGTCTGGGCACGGGTGGGGTGGACCTGCAGTGCTTCTCAATGCCTTGGGCACTGGGTGTCCCTGGTGCCCCAGGTGGGGTGGAGCTCAGGGTTTTTGCGCTCTCACTGTGCACACCAAGGCCTGTTTTGTTCATGTCTGGAAGATGGACATCAGCTGTGGGTGGCTGGACCACCTGCCTGTGAGCTGTGGGTTGTGGACTTGCACCACTCTGGCTGCACTTGGGACCAGCAGGTGGGAAGTGACCATGGGAGGTTGTGAACCCAGGAGGCGTTGGTGCCATAGGTGAAGAGAGCCTTGGCTGTAAGGAGGGGTCCAGAGCACTGGGGCTGCCTGAGGGAGGGGCCCGAGTGGAGGGGGCTCAGCTTCCACCAGGTCACTCAGTGAGTGCTTCTCAGAGGGAGTCACCTTGCATGTGGAGAGGCCAGTCTGTCTCCAGGAGCCCCAGAGCCCTGCCCAGTGCAGCTGTAGTGGGGGGCCCTGCCAGCCCCATCCACAGGATGAACACGCAGCAGGCCTTCCTGGTCTACACCGCCCACCAGCCAACACTTCCCCAGGGTCTCTGCACATCTGCAGTGGTCATCTCTCTCCCTGAAGTCCTGGAGTTGTGCTGCTGGCCCTGGGCTTTCTCCTGGCTCCTGGGGATACTCCTCCCTCATTGTGCTCCTGTCCTGCATCTTCTGTACACTGTGACCTTCAGGGGGTGGTTAGGCAGTATGTCCCCAAGATAAGGCTGGGCCAGAAGTCGGCCACTTCCTGGCTCCCTGGCATGGCCCTGCCTCAGTTGGGAAGTGGCCTTCCCTTAGGGGAATTCATCATCAGTGTGAGTTTTGTTAAGAAACATGCGAAGGTTTCCTTTTTGAAATGTCCAGGCTTCTGGATTTCACATTCGGGCCCTGCCAGAACCCGAAACCTTCAGCATGGGAAATGTGACCCACTTTGCTTCAGAGGCCTCCATTCCTGGCCACTACCGGGAAGGGCAGGAAGGAGCTGCAGAGCCAGGACTGGATGGAGCCTGGGCTGTTTTGACTGTGCACTCTTTACCTATCTGTCAGTGGGACCCCAAGATAGAAGCAGTAACACTTTGGTGCTTTGCTTCTGTGTAACTAGCATCTGAATAACAGTTTGGCATCCTGTGCTGTCTTAGCAGCACCTGTGTGATTGTTCTAGGTGGGGAGGCCGCTGGCAGGAAAGTGCTGACATTCCCAGTCACTGCTGCAGGCAGATCCACCCCAACCCCACCCACCTATCCTTTCCCTGCACCTGGGATTTTGGAGATGATGTCATAGAACACTCAGGGATCTCCAACACTTCTCCAGATGTGACTTCACACAATTGCCACCCACTGTCTGCACACACCTCAGGAAGGGGCTTGAAGACTGGGAAGGATTCCTTCTAGCCAAAGCCACCATTTCAAAGTAAGTCCTGTCCACACTGGCTTGAGGTGAGTGAGTCCCTGTGTCCATGCTGGTTTGAGGCAATGGAGAGGGAGGCACTGTGGTCCAGGCCTTACAGAGGGCAGCTGCTGGACTCCTGCCTTCACGCTGAGGCCTCGCTCCATTTTTTTTTTTTAACTTTGGGATATCAATTTTTTCCCTAAGATTTGTGAACACAGAGTTATTAAGAACTATCTCTGCTGTCTCAGGAGCTGGATATGGGGGGCACAGAAGGGCATGTTGGGGGGCTGTGCTGGGAGGGGGGGTCCACACATGCTAGCTGCAGAGAGGAGTAGCAGCCAGGCTGGCCCTTCTGCCCTTCTGCTCTGACTGCTTGGCCTCCTCAGGCAGTTGGTGCTTACCAGGAAGAAGGGGAAGGTGTGAAGGGAAGGTTCACTGGTTCCATGGGAAGAAGGAAAGGAGAAGGATCTGCAGGGAAGGGGTGAGGCCCAAGTGCTGGACACACAGTCAGCCTGGAGCAGGCAGCCTGCCCCCGGGTGCTGAAGTAGGACAAATGGAAAGCCAGACAGGCCAGATCAAAGACAGCCTATGAGCTGGGTGTCCTCATTCCATTTTGCAGATGAGGAAGCTGAGGCACAGAGAAGGCAAGCCATTCTGCTGAGGTCCTTCTCTCACATCCTGGCTACCAGTCCTCACCTCCCCAATGTTCCTGGTCAGACTCACAAGTGTTGAATTACCCATCTTCTATGCATCTTTTTAGGATATGGTTGCAGCAGACATAGACATTCAGACAGACTGATTAGACATATCCAGCAATTTCATCCAATCCCCCATTTTTGACCCATCTTCTAAACTGTTGCCAGAGGAATCTTCTAGAGCACCTAGGTAGATGGATGTTTTGCTCATCGTGAATTTGATATCTTGAGTAAGGAAAGGACACATGGTCCTTCAGAACAGGTCAAACACACGAAGGTCACAGCCAAGAGCATAGGGACTCAATGTGTGTGCTTTGCACCATGCTGGACAAAACTGAAGGTGGCATTAGGAACTGGAAGATTGCTCTGAGGAAATTGGTCAGGAGGCACCATTGAGAGTCAAGAAGGTGAAAAGGAGGAAACAGGGTTTGAAAGTTAAGAATGCCCCAGAAACCAATCAGAACCTAAGGGGGATAGTAGGGATCATGCAAGATAGTTAACATGGAATGCTCTCCACGCCAGGACCAATATTTTCTACTCAAGCCAACAAGGGCTTCCTCAGACCCAACACAGCACTTAGGAGCAAAGTCTACAGAGTCTGTGGGGGAGGAGAAAAAAGGAAGAGAGAAGGAAATGGATGTTAATTGAATGCTACTACATATCACATACTATTCCATAACCTGCTCCACATAAGCCATTTGCCTTGAGGCTAAAATCTTTGTGCCTATTATGTCATGGGGAAACGATTCACTATTTTTCATTGGTTTATGTGCCTTAGTGGTTAGCACAAAGGCATGCACAGAGTTGGTGCTCAGTAAAGACTGCAGAATGAGCATAAACTCTGAGCTCAGTGTCAGGTTCACATGACAGAGGGTACAAGTTTAGTCATTTGACCCTGGAGCCTGCACTGATTTCCAGTACTAAGCAATGTCTGTGTGCCTCCTTCTATGATTTGAATCTTAAATGTCCTAAAGGTCAAGTGTTGAAGACTTGATTCCCAATGTAGCAGTGTTCAGTGGTAGGGCCTCTGGGAGGTGACTGGATCGTGAGAGTTCTAACCTCATAAGTACATTGATCCAATAATTATTGGTTCATGATGGAAACTTTTAGAGGTGGGCCATAGGGTGAGCAAACAGGTTATTAGGGACTTTCACTTGACAGTTAAATTTTCCCCCAGCACCATCCTCTTTCTTTCTTTCTTTCTCTCTCCTTCCTAACTACTGTGAGCTAAGGGGCTTTATTCCACTATATGCTGCTTGCCATAATATTCTGCCTTATGAGGCCTCCATTGATAGGGTCAAGTCACCACAGACTAAAAGCTCTGAAATCGGGAGCTCCAATAAATCTCTTTCTTTTAAGTTGCTTTTCTCTAGTACTTAGTTACAGAAATGGAAAGCTGAATAACAGAAAACTGATACTGAGAAGTGGGATCATTTCTATGACTGTACCTGACCATGTGGTTCAGAAGTCTTTGGAATTAATTTGTGGAAAGAATTACAAAAGTTGGAGAAGTGAGCTAGAAAAATCTTTAAATGTTGTAAGTGGAGCTTAACACATAGGTAGTTCTGGTGGTAGCTCAGAATACCCAAATGCTGATAGGAATGTGGGAGTGAAGACTGTGCTGATTAGGTTTCCATGAGAATGAAGACTCTGTTGGGAACTGGAGTGAGGCCGTATGTATTACATTCTGGCATAGAACTTGTCTATATTTTGCTTATATTCTGAGACTTTCTTTGAGGCTGTGTTTAAGGGTGATATAACAATCTGGCAGAGGACGTTTCAAGGCAGCACAGTGTTTAGGGTCTGTTGTGGGCATTGGTGGCTGCTGGCTGCTTTTTATCCAGGTTCGCAATGAGAAATGGGAGCAAAGAACAGAGCAGAAGAAAACTGAACACTTGTGATTTAGTTGGAAAATGAGCACATTTAAAACTGAGGCCAAGGTGGGTAAGATTGTTAAAGAGATTAGAACCATTAAAGGAAGCCAAATGCTTTGCATCAGGACCATAAGAAAGATGTCGTGAGGGCATCTCAGGAATTGGGGAGACTCTACCCATAGAAGACTCAAGGGTACAAAAGTGTAAACTCATTTAAAAACTTTAAAAGAACTTACTTAGGGATGCCTAGAAATTCCCTGGAATTTCTTTCCCATGCGGATAAGCCTGCAGGGTACACAGAGGCTGCTATAGCCACATTAAAGGTGGGCCCCACCCTCCCACTGGTAGCAGACCTTGGCATTGTCCACACAGTACTGGTTTTGCAGGCATTCAGTATCAAGAGTTAGAGTTACAGGAGCTTCTACAATTTCAATAAAAAGACTAGGAGGCCAGGCAGTGCATGGCAGGGTTAGAATCCATGTGGGCAGACCCTGAAAGCTGTTTGTGAAGCTGTTGGAGTGAAGCGGAAACTGCAATAGAGACACCAGGAAGTTAGAGATGTCAGGAATCTGTCAAGGACATCAGTCAAGGAAAGCTGCAGGCAGAGAGCAAAGCTGGCCCAAGATTGTGGCCTTGCAAGGTTATAGAGGTAGGGCTGTCCAAACCCTTTGGAGTTCACATCATGCTGCTGTGTGTCCCAGATGCCAAACATGAACGTATAGGATTTCACGCTTGCCCTGCTGGGTTCGGATCCTGCTTTGCACCAATTCCTCCTTGCTATTTTCCTAGTCCTTCCTTCTGGAATGGGAATGTTTAGATCAATGTGTCTTAGGAGTATGTAATTGTTTTTTGTTTTTTTGTTTTTGTTTTGGTGTGTATGTGTGTATGTGTGTTTTAATTAGGGCTCACAGCTAAGAGTTTGTCTTAAGTCTCAAGGACATTTGGGCATTGTTGCAGTTGTTGACTATAGGGACTGTTGGAGAGGGACTGAATGCATTCGACTTGTCAGATGGGTATCAGCTTTGGCAGCTGGGGGTGACATGTGGTTTGAGTCTTAAATGTCCCTCAAAAGCTCATGTGTTGAAAGTATGGACCCCAAAGCAGCTGTGTTCAGAGGTGGGGCCTTTGGCAGGAGACTAGATCATGAAGACCCTGACCTCATATATGGATCTATTTGGGTTCATAATGGACTCATGAATCAGTGGTCTAGTAGGAGGTGCTAGGAGGGTGTCACTTAGTGGGAAGAAGGAAGTCATTGGATGCATGCCCTTGAAGGACACATTTTGTCATTTTGCCCCTGGACCCTGGACATCTTCCTTTCCCCCAGTCTCTGCTTCCTAGTCGTGAGATCAGCAGCTTTGCCCCATCATGTGCCTCTGCCATGATGTTCTGCATAACCAGAAGGCCAGTGATAGGACCAAGCAATCAGGGACTGAATCTTCAAAACTATGAGCCAAAGTAAAGAATTCCTCCTTTAAAGTTGTTTATCTCAGGTATTTTGTCCCAGTGATGGAATAATAACTGAGGCCATTGTATTAGCTCCTGGTCAGGCACCATGGGATTCAGAGCCCTTGCACTCCATTCTGGAGTCTGAGAGTTCTGCTCTGTTTACCTAGCATGGCAAACATTTGTTAAGATGCAGGTCCTTGCTCCATCCAGAACTGCTGGGCCAGGCAAAGTGAGCGTGGGGTTAAGGACCTGCATTATCAGCAAGCGTCACAAGTCCCTCTACCTGGCAAGACTTTCTTGTGTGACCTTCCTAGCTCTTGCTGGGAAGCTGGGTCATCTGAGGCCAGATGTTTGCTGCTTCTCAGTCCCAACCTCAGAGCTTCAGGAACGAGGTGCCGTTCCACCCAGAGACAGCTCTTATTACTATTACTCCTGCCTGTTAGTAACACAGCTGAGTCCATTCCAAGGGCCCATGGGGAGGAAAGAAGAAAAGTGCGTGCCCTCACCTGCAGAGCATGCTTGCCCTTCCAATGCAGCCTCCTCTCCCAGACCACCCTCCTCTCGCTTTTTCTCAGACTCCCAGCTCCACAGGCCTCTTCCTTGAAACCCCGTATATGCCTCCTTCAAGAATTCAGCCTCCTTCTGAATGGAACCAAAGCACCATCCCCAGGAGCAACAAGCAAACTGCTCCTTTTGCAAAATGGCTCACAATGAGTTATTCCATTTGGGCAAGAGATCACGGCTGTGCTCATAAATGTTACACCTCAGGGAAAAGTAGCATATGATTTAAAAGCAACAGACTTCTGGAAAAAACAGTTCCCTGCTCTGGTGGAGGCAAAGAAGGCCAACCAGAGAGGTGGCAGCTGGCATCAGATAAGTCTCAAGGACAATAATCTCACCTCACAGGTGACCAAGTGCACTCAGGACATCTTCGTAAAAGGTCACGAACACAGTAGCAGGATGAGGGTTCCAGGGAGGTGGCTACCATCTTGGATGCAGAGCAAGAAAGGTACTGAGGGGCAGACCCCAGAGGGGCCTGGCAGTTCAGGCCAGGGGGAGCCCAGGGTATGTGTGTGCAGGAATCCCTGTCCAGTGTCATGCCCAGCCCAGGGCTGACTTGCATTTCTCCTGTCCCTGCCCTCTTCTCTGACTGACTTTATTTGTAGTTAATTGTTCAAACAGAAATACAGTGACATGATTCAAAGCTCCCAGGAGGGTCCAGGTGCACTGTGAGGAGGCCTTTGCACTGCCTCTGGAGGTTGATTAACTTCCCGTGGCTCCTTCCACGGGTTCTGCACATGGACACACAGAATATCTGCCACCACCCCTACCCCTCTGCAGATGCAGCATGAGAAAGGCTCCAGAGCCCTGCCTGGTCACCAGTGCCACCCTACAGATCATTCTCCATGTCAGGGCACAGGAGCTCCTGGGTTCCTCTCCAGGACCATGCACATTCCACAGGGATGTGCCACACCTCAGCTGCTCTCCAGAGACGGGCCTCCCTCCCACCTCCTGCCACCCTCATTTAGGGATGTTGCTCCACCTCCAGCTGATCCCTTCACCAGCAGGCAGCCCTTCAATGTGCCTCTGCTTCCTACCAACCTGGCCAATGTTATGCCTGCACAGCCTGGGCACAATCATACCAGCAGTCTGAGTTCACAACTCTGTGACCTGGAAGTTCATCTGCTGCCTCCTCTTCCCTGCCACAGTGAATCCCCCATTTCCTATGCCCCTATAACCACACTGAATTAGGCCCTGAGACCTGACAGGCCCAGTCCACTTGGCTGAGGGACTTACACCCAGGGTTCCCACTCAGGCTAGTCAGGGCCCTCAGGGGAGCCCCCACCTTATGTCCAAGCACATCTTCCCTTGGTGGGGCAGGGAAGGAGGGGGCTCTCTGGGTTCCCCACCCCATGCAGACACTGTGGTCAGAGGCTGGTGGGACTCCATTCCCTGCCAGTCATCTAAGGTGTTCCTGTCCAGCACAGCTCCATGAGCATGGGGCCTAGAAGTTTTGGGCCCTAGTTGGGTCACAGTTTAGGCACACTGGGCCACCTCTGGTCCCCCAAAAGAAGGAACAGCTACCGACAGAGCTGGTCTCTGCAGAGGTTGCTAAACCCAGGAGAGCCTGTGCAGGGTACCAGCACTCTTGCTCCCTGCACTCCTGAAGAACATGCCCAGGCCTTTGGGGAGTAGGCCAGAGCCTAGAGTAGCAGGTGGGTGAGCAGGAAGACTAAGCAAGAAATTGAAGCACTTGGTTCATGAAGGCAACTGCTCCCTCCCAGCACACGAGCACAGTGGAGGGAGCACACCTGGTGTCCTGGAGTGTGAGCCTTCAGACATAGCAGGAGACCTGTGGTGCATGCACTCCTGTGAGCTGGAGGCCCAGGAGAGCTCAGCCTCATGTCTACAGAAGCTGCAGCTGACCAAGGCAGATGGACATGGTGATGTCATCTGGGTTGGCCTCAGCTATCAAATACACCAGCTCCATGCAGACACCCAGCATCCCAGTCCATGACCATGGCCTGCGCCTGAATGAGGGTGTGGTTGCTGCTGTTTGCATCTCTCTTGGAAGCCACTGATTTGTGGCCTTGGTCCTAAGGACTTGCTTGGCACCTGGGTGGAGAGGGAAGAGGGTGGGCACATCAGTGTTTTTGGCTGGTGCCTAACTACAGGCACCCTCTGCTGCAGGAACTGGGCTGCCCGCAGCTTCTGCTGCTGTTCCCACACTTGTGCCCTGCATCTGCTCAGGCCTAAGTGGCTGGCATAGCAAGATACATGATGTCCTAGTGCAGCAGCTCATTGGAGGCTTGGAGACCTGCATGCTCCGTGGAACAGTTGCATTCTCCACAGTGCTCTGTGCCAGGCTCCAAGATGATGCCAGCTATGAGGCCATGCAGAGAAGAGCACTGGGGTGCAGACACCTGCAGCTCCTCAGCCAGGAAGGTCAGCAGGGCTGCAGGGATAGGTGCGGCAGCTGCCTGGCTTGTCTGCTATGGCTCCTCACACCAGGGTTCTGGGGAGCATGAAGCCTGCGCCTTTCTTGGCAGCTTCGCAACCTCCCTCTTAAGAGGAGGGGAAGAAAGACTACTGGAGTGGAGATTCACTCTCCAGCGTTCTGCTCCTCTCCTGGTGTTTAAGCTAAGTGCATGTTCAGAAGTGTGGACAGCAGTTGCTCAAGCCTGTCCCAACTCTTCTTGTCTCTGTGGGAAACTGGTCCCTCATACCTCCTGTGCACCTGCTCACTTGGAACCCTGGTGTCTCAGGGTCATGTGGGACATCACAGAAAGGGCACTGGCCCCTCGTCTGTATGCCACAGGTGTCCAGGACTGTGGACAGGTTGACCTGGCCATGAGGGTCATGGCTGTCAGGCAGTTTGGGCAACTGTTTTTGTCTCATAGGCGAGTTGGGGGCTCCCTGCTTGCACAATCCCCACTGTTGCTTGTCACCACTCTTACCAAATACCTGACAAGAACAGGTTAGAGGAGGAAAGATTTATTTTGGCTCACAGTTTCAGAGGTCTCAATCCATGGTTGGTTGGCTCCACTGTAGCAACATCATGGCAGAGAGGTGTAGTGGAGGAAAGCAGCCAGCTCATGGCAGTTGGGAAGCAAAAAAGGATAGAAGGATGGATGGATGGGTGGATAGATGATGAATGGATGGATGCAAGGATGAGGATGGATGGATGAATGGATGGATGGACAGATGAATAATGGATAAATAGATAGATGGACAGATGGACAGATGGATGGATAAATGGATAGATTTATGGATGCATAATAGATAGCCAAGAGCTAGGGAGAAGATAAGCCCTTCCAGGGTGCAACACCAGTGACCCACTTCCTTCAACGAGGTTCCATCTCCCAGTATCCATTTGATGAATGAGTCCACAGTGAGGCCAGTGTCCTTATGATTCAGTCATTACCTAAACCCTGCCTCTGACTCTGGCTGTATGGGGCCCAGGCTTTCAACATGTCATTCCAGATCCAAACCATCACACCTGCAGAGGCCTCTTCTGCTTCTTTGTTTGAACAGACTCCTACTTCCATTTGGCTGTATTAAAAAAGCATAACCAGATGTTTGGTGATATGACCTATTGTATTTAGATACTTGGGGAATTTAAAAAATCCTGCACCTCAAATTTTTATGAATTCATAGGACAGAATTCAGCCTGGTTGTCCAAATGGCATGCAAGTGGATTTTAAATTGCAGGAAAATCCTGTGGAATTTAGGGATAGTTGCAAATGTGCCAGGCTTAGAGGAGTGGGACTCTGGGGGCTCTCAGTGGGGTTGGTAAAAAGCAGGGGAAGGGGAAGCTGAATGGGGCTCCCTCCATCTCCAACAAGAGCAGAGAACCTTCAGGATGATCCAGGGCACAGGGAGGCTGCTGAGGGCCAGACCTCTCACTTGCAGTCCTGCTAGCAAGAGAGAAGTTCACAGAATCAAAAGGCAGTGCCTGAGGCACCCTCACAGGTCAGGAGGAAAGAGCTGGGCTGACAGGGTGTTCGGAATCCTCTGCCTGAGTGGTTACCACCTGCCCTGAGGGCTTCTCCTGGAGAGGAGTAACTGAGAAAACGGGTCCTGAACTAGGCAGAGAAGAAGTGAAGGATCTAAACAGTGGGGTGGGAAAGTCCATAGGCCTCCTAGGAGACCTGCTGAGTGCAGGGCATGTGTGGCCTCTGCTCCACCTGGCCAGCAGTAAGGGGAGCAGTTTGATGTGAGGCTGCCCTGGGTCCTGAGGACGTGCAGAGCCGTGGGGCACTCAGACTCCCTGAGGATGCAAGCACTTCACCAGGCTGATGACAGTTCTCACCCTGTGGGGACATCTATCCTTCTGAGGTTTCCTGTCGCTAGGAGCAGTGCATGGCCAGCCTCTCCTGAACAGGGCCAGTTGGTGCTTCTGGGGGCACGCTGAACACGCAGGGCCTTCTCTGGCTGTGTGCTCAGAAGGTGCCTGGCCTCTTTGGGAGGCATGCTGGGACCCATGGCAAGGTTGCATGGGGCCTCTGGGCCACATGCCCTCTGGGAGCAGGAAGGATGTTGCTCAGATGCGAGAGCGCAGGACCTCAGGAGATCAATTGTCACTAGATGAGGAAGAGTAGGGTCAGTGCGGGGACCACAGGACCCCGTAGCTTTCTGTCAATTCTGCTAACAGAGTTCAGTTCTGCCCCAGCGGGCATGGCTTGGCATTTGTCTCTGCTGCTTCTGAACTGCAAGGGCAGAGCTCATCGTGAGGAGATAACACTCTCCTGCTGTTCACTGAGGAGTCTGCAGACCCAGATGCAGAGGGCAGCATGGGGTTCCTGGGTGACACTTTTGCCTTGTGATGACACACTGTCAGGTGCCCTGCTCAGCTGTCACAGGGGGCTTCTTGTGGCCAGGGACAGCGGAAGTCCTTGGCCAGGCTGCCTCTTGCCCCCTGGGGTGGGTGGCATTTGGAAACATTGCACATTCACCTGAGTTGTGGACACCTCATGCCCTAGCAAGGTCGAGGTTTCTGCCCTGCACATCTGCTTCCTCCATGGTGGCATGTGGTTACTGTTGACTGAGTGGTGGCCTCAGAGCCTTCTGTGGAAGAGGAGGCTGCAACCCCTCTGCCCGTACGCCTTGCCTGGCACCACCAGCAGCAGGACCCTGGGATCTGCAGCTTACCCAGGGGCCCAGCAGTGAACGGCATGAATTCCTGTCCTGTAACCAGCATGGACATAGTCTGGGAAGCTTCACTTCATATAGAAATCAGGGGCAGGGACCAGCCCAGACAGCTCCTCCAACCCCTGATTGTCCCTGAGAGACCAGTCCAGGCCCAGAGAGGCTGGATATGTGACTTTGGTCCAGTGGCCTGATTCAAGCCCTGCCTTGTGACTTTGCAATTTCAGGCCACTTCTCTTCCTCTCAGTTGCCAGTTTCCTTGTCTTCTGTGGCCTGGTGCAGTATCCACCCTGTGGCCTCTGCTGGGAGACATGGGGCCTGGCCATGGTGCTGCTAGGTAGACTCTGGGAATGACTGAGCTTGGAGAAAGATCATTTGACATCTGTCAGCTTAGTATCTGATGGACACCCTCCCACTACTAAGGGCAGCTGGCCAGGTCCTGTGTGCAGGCCTCAGGCTTTGCTCCACGGTCTGTGGCTTACCCCATGGTGAGCTCTCCCCTCACCCATTGTCCTTCCCAATGATCTTCCTGAGGCTGCCTTCTGCTTCCCACCAGTGGACAGTGGCTGCTGGCCCTCTGCCTGCCAGGCTGCCTGTGGTATGCTGCAACGTGCCTGGGCCCTAGATCACTGGGAGACACTGATTGCTGCAGATGTCAGCATTAGGAGGATTTGGCCTCTGTTTTTGAATTGCATGAATGTTTATAATCAAAATATGTTGAGAAGATTTTAAAATGTAAATTATCTTTGCTGCATTTCTTATAGCCATACTTCAGCTTTTTTACAGTAATTTTTGCATAGTATGTTATTTTCCATGCTAATTCTTCCTGCCTAACTGAAATTTTGCATCCTTGAACCAACATACCCAGTACCCTACCACACCACCAATCCCTGCTGTCATTCTACTTTATACTTCTACGAGTTCAATTGTTTTTTAAGATTCTGTATATAAAAGAGATCATTCAGTGTTTGCATTTCTGTATCTGGCTTATTACACTTAACCTGATATCCTCCAGATTTATCCATGTTTTTGTAAATGACAGGATTTTCTCCCTGTAGAGGCTGAAGTAGTCCATTTTATGTGTGTGTATACATACACAAGTGACGGACACTAGGTTTGATGTCATATCTTGGCTGTTATAAAGAATGTTGCACGCCCTCTGCAGGTGCTCTCCTGGGCTAGTTGCCACACATCTAGTCCGTCCTGGAGTGCCTCAGTTGTGATTTTCTAGTGCAGTTACAGTGATTTCCATTTCAACTCTCCTAGGTGTTAGGGATCGGGGAAATCAGTTTTAGAGCTGGGTTTGGGATTAGGGCTTTGGCCCAGAGGAGGAGCAGCCACTGAGGACGGAGGGAATGTGTCCTGCCCACCTCCCCCACCCCAACACCCTTCACCAGAGGTGGACATCTGCCACAGGCTTCTTTTGCCATGTAACCTTGGTGCTGGTGGTTTCCTGAGGTCTGCCTATGTGGCAAAGTTGGGGTGCCCAGGGCAGCAAATTCCAAGGGGTGTTCCATGGCCATGTCCACATATGCACAGTATTTCCACCTGTGGGCTCTGCCCTTGTCCTCTTCTGAGCCTAGCAGGGCCCAGCTTGGGGCAGTGGGCCTAGGCAGGAGCCAGACTGTGTACAGCCTCGTGTTGGAGGCCGCGGGAGGTGGGCATCTCGGGAGTCTGCAAGCTGGACTCTCAACTGCTTCTTGCAGCTCCTGGGTGGGGGCACTGTGCCATGCAAGCCTTCCAAGGTGCCACTCTGCCCAGGCTTAGTCCCAGAGCTCTCCACTAAGGCCCAGATCCAGCCAGGTGAGCCTCCCCAGCCAGGCCCTCTGTTCCTTTCTGAAGCTTGGTGCTGTCGGCCATACTTAAATATTTCAAAGGTAGAATTTATCCAGCATTTGGGTGGCACATCACAGGTAGATGATCTCAAGGATGATGGGGTGCAGCTCTGGGTCCATGTGGGCCCCCAGATCTCCAAGCCAGTGCCCACAAGACCAGACCTCCTGCCTCCAAGCGCCACTCATGGAGCCTCTTACAGGGCCAGAATGAGTCCAAAGCTGCTGTATGGTTTGGGTACCTGGGATCAGGTCTGGTGTCCAATAGGTTCTCGAGGTGCCCAGCACTGCCTCAGGGTTCCATGGGCCCTGAGGCTGGGTGTTCTGCAGGCCCTGGGAAGGTGGTTGCTTGCTGGGGACCCCCAGGTGTAGCTTTTTTCCCTGCAGTGGGTGACATGCCCTGGGGGCTTGAGACTCGACTGGGCTCCCCTGGTGCCAGCCACCAGCACAGGTCATGACCTGGCACACCCCACAGCAGGTGCATGAATATGGCATGGGGTCTTCCCGGAGCCTGGTCCTATGAACCTTTTCCAAGGGTGACAGCGAGGCAGAAGGTGGGGTGGGGTGGCTGGGGAAGCAGAAGTCTGTAAACAGAGGGCCTCTGCTGCTGTGACCCTCTCTGAGCATACAGACGCTCCAGGCAGCAGGCCAGTGGTTCTCACTGAGCGGGCTGGCCCTGAGCCAGGCTCCACCGTTACTGGCTGGAGCCAGAGCATACTCAGGGTTCCCACGCTGCCTGTGCAGCTGGCCAATCACTGGCCCACTGTAAATGGCAGCATTCAGAGATGCTTTCAGGCCCTCACCACAGGGCATGGTGGTGGGAGGAGCAGGACTGGCCTTCCCTATCCCCCTCAGTGCACACGGAGTGCTCCACAAGTGCAGAGTGGCTATGCCGGGTATCCACAGGTGTCCCAGCAGCCCAGGTGGGCACAGGGCCATGTCCACTGTGGCTTCCTCCTGCTCCTCTCATCCTGAGGACACTGGAATGCTCTCCCACTGCACTGCACCATGTCCTTCTGGTCCGCAATATGAGAGGAGCCCCAAACATGGCAATCCACTCTTCCAAGGAGAAGGGACCAGCAAGAGGGACAGTGCCCTGTGGGCCAGACCTGGCTGTGGCTGCCTCTCTGCTGTCGTCCAGGGGACTCTGGTAGCTGCATCACTGTAGTCCTCTGAGGCCTACAAAGGAGGCACCTTGAAGGAGGTCCACACTTGCCTGAGCAATTGGCATAGCTTTCCCTTATTCCAGGAGGGGCAGCACCACAGGGACTGCATCTGTGTCCCCATCTGCTGCACCTCAGAGACCTCAATGATGATCAGCCGATAGGGGCCTCAGTTCGTGCCATCAAATGGAGTTCCTCGTTGCTGATAGGCCAGAATGCAGGCAGGAAGGAACATGGCCATTTGGACCCCTGATGTGCATTCATCTCCCAGGAAGACTACTCTCTGCTGAGGTGGCCACTGGACCCCACACCTGTGCCCATTGCAGTAAGCCTGGCCTCAGGAGGGGTAGAGAAGATGGAAGGTCTCCCGGAAGAAGTGGGAACAGAATCCTAAGGAAGTGTTCTAAAGGGCATTTATACCCCAGGTGGAGCCCACTACACTGGTCAGGAAGTAGAGCATGGGTAGGTGGCATGAAAAGGTGGATAGGTAGGACACCCCCTCATGGCAGACCCTCACCAGCAGGCTACATACTGACAGCCACAGTCTTGCAGCCCTGGCCAGTTAGCTGTGCTTCCGTGGTCAGGGTCCAGACTGTCACCAGGGCCACCCTGCAGAGTAGGTGGGGCAGCTGCTTCAGCTCTGACTCTATACCTGTGGCTTGGGTCCTGCTGGCCACTGACCTCTCTCAGGCAAGGCCCTCCCTGGATCCTCCTTGAAGCCCCAGTGGACCTCTCTGCCTTTGGGTCCTTCCCTGGGAGCTCAGTCCAGGAAGGACAAAGCCAGAGCTCCATCCATGTGTGCCTCTCCCCCTCCCCACTCTTCGACAGCTGGTGTCAGTGCATGTGTTCCAGTGAGCACATTAGCTCAGGGTGCAGGCATCTGCTTCCAAGCCAAGTGGCCCTGAAGTCAGTGTGGAGGGACCACCACACCTGCAGTGCCCCATCCACTACCTGGGAGCACGTTTAGCAGGGGGAGCAGTCAGGGAAAGCACAGTGCTGTTCATCCAAATGAAAATACCATCTTGAGACACCTGCTTGTTTGAATAGAAGAAAAGCAAGAAGAAAATCTGCCACCAAATTCAGGTTTCTAAGATATAATCATTTGAGTATTTCTTTTATTTTTATTTTGTTTATATATATTTAATAACACATGACCATTGCAAAAGAATTACAAGTTTTCTCTGAAGACATTCTTAAATATTGCATGAACTTCTAGAACATTTAATGCACACACAAACTAAATATTTACTATGAATGACAAACTGTTTACCATAAATGACATCATTTATACACTTTATACTATGCTTGCTTCTGTGTTTTTTCTGACTTTAGAAATAACACGGGGTCATTGTAAAATATCTAAACTAACCTGAAAGAAATAAAATTAGAACAGAAATGCCACATGTCCCATCTCCTGAAATAGTCACCTAGAACAGGCTGCTGTGCACCATCTCTGACCTCTACATAAGGGCGCTTTAGGCTGGGCATGGTAGTGCATGACTGTAATTCCAGCAACTCGGTAGGCTGAGGCAGGAGGATTGAAAGTTCAAGGCAGCCTCAGCAACTTAGCGAGGCCCTGTTTCAAAATAAAAAATAAAAAGGGCTGAGAATGTGGCTTAGTGGTCAAGCACACCTTGGTTCAATCCATAGTACAAACAAAGTGTATCCTAGTCATTCCACAGAAATGGTTCAGGGCAGTGGTCAGACTGGCTTTCCTGGTGGCTTACCATGTGCTCCTTTGGGCATCATGACACTCAGTTACCTAATTCTAATGCTTCCTTGTATTGCACTGTATGGGTGACTATTTAAATTGTCATCACGCTATATGATCATGTGTCACCGATGTTTTCTGTGAACTGTGGAAGTGGAACTGCTACATCAGAAGCAATGAGAAGGAGTATTTTGAAGGTCATCATCCAGTGGATCTTCAAAGGAGACATACACCTAACTTCCACCAGCAGCTGTGCCAGCCTCCCTGCTGCTTGCCTCCGTCTTGGCAGTGCCCTCCCACACTTCCACAGAGCCTCAGACAACACAGCACACCCAGTACAGAGTTAGGGTACTCAAGGCTGTGGCCACATGCATAAGTTGCAATCTGTGAATGTTTTCCTGCCATTGTCCTTGACTTTCAGCCCTTTTCAGTGGCTTCCGTGGTCTCCATCCATAGTTTCTCGGGAGGCATGGTGTGCTATGAAATCCCCAGAACACTGAGAAGAGGCTTTTCTGAATTTTGTTTACATTGAGTGGTGGCCATAGGCCCCACAGAGCTCACAAACCCAGGAGAGGAAATACTTTCACCACTCCCAGCTTACATCTGGGGAAACTGAGGCTCGGGCGTCACACTGATTCACCTGAGGCTTCACCTATGCCTGTAGTAGGTTCAGATGCTGAGCTGCCCAGGCTCTCCTGGTTTGGGGGATCAGGAGACCCTTGCTACAGGCACTGTCCCAGTTACTCCCCTGATCCTGGAGGGCTGAGAGCAGCAGAGCTGAGTCACATGGTGACTTTTTTGCACTCTGAGCACCAGCAGTGTTCCCTGGGCAGCAGGTGTACACGCCTGGGCAGCCGGCTTGGATGTGTAGCCCGGGTCTGCCTGCAAACACACACACCTTCTGCTTATTTTAGCTGGAAGTGTACTAAAATTATAACTGGTGCCACATGTTAAGACCAGCCAGCCTATGCACTGCTGCCACTGCTGCAGGTCAGGGCCTGCTGTTCCTGGAAGTGCACCAGCCTGGAGAAGCCCTAGAGGCATCTTCCCAGCTGGTGCAGGGCTGGGTAGGGTCAGGCACTTAGAACTGGCAGCCTCATTGAGGCAGGGTCTGTGAAGCCAAGAAGTTTAGGCCTCCATGTCCCTTTCCTGCGTGGGTCCTTTCTTAGCTCCAGGGGATTTTATGCTTAGAATTTGGATTTGTTTTATTAAAAACAGATTCCAAATTGTAAGTTTCAGACTTCTAAAACCTGGATGAGTCTCTGCTGAAAGAGGGAAATATCATGTTAGATTTCCTTTTGTCATTTGATTCCTTCTTCCACACAGTCTGGAGTAGGGAGGCAAACAGTTATGATCTAACCTGTTAGTTTTAGAGCTGAATTATGCAGTGTTGAGGTGTCCTGTGCTCAGCCAGAGAGAGTGGAGGTTGATAGTGTTGACTGCCCAGGGCTCACAGGAGACAGCACAGGTGATGCCTGCCCTGGGTTCAACAGACAGTGGAGGTTGACTAGTAGATTCCCTTCCTGGGTTCTGCAGGAGAGAGTGGAGGTTGACTAGTGATGCCTGCCCTGCTCTCACAGGAGACATCAGAGGTTGACTAGCGATGCCTGCCCTGGGTGTGGGCTTTGGTGGTGCAGCCCTGCGCCAGGTAGCACTGGTCAGAAAGCTGTTTACTGGTTTTACATTCAATGGACAAAGAGCTGGCAGATTGTTTTGTGTGAGCACCAGATGGGAAATGTGCTTTGTAACACTGGCACTGCTGTGGTTGAGAGGTGCTGTGTCAATGTGTGCTGCACAGCTTTCTGTGTCTAAGAAAGGCCACCCACACTGTCATTTGCTGTCCTGTGCTCCTGATTGATGCATCCCCAGAGCATCAACCAGACTAGGTGAAAGGCTGCACCTGCTCCAGAGGACTCAAGCTCATCTGGTCTTGCTCGGACATCTGAGTGTGCAGATCCAGCTGTAGCGTGGTGGCTTCGGAGGACTGTTGCTTCACAAAAGGGTTCATTGGGCTTTTGTTGAGGAATTTTCCTCTCAATTGCTAAGCATTACAGGCTTCACAGAGGGCTGGGAGACCAAGTCCACACCCTGCGGAGGCTGGCCACATGCAGGGCGCCCAGGCTCAAGCCCAGAACCATTCGATCCCACCATCTATGCTCAGTTTTCAAGTTGCAGCTGCATCTTTTATGGGCAGGCCCATCCCCTCCTCCCCTGGGAGAGGCCAGGACCCAGTGCACTACCCAGCTGGAGGTAAGGTAATGCTCTCCAGCATCTCTGGCTTTACTGGACACAGACTCAGACCCAACCCAGGGTGGGGAAGGGGGACGGACGCACCTGGGCGGAGCCTCTACTCAATGAGCTGGGGTCATACAGGATGTGCTCCCTGTCTTAAAGTCTATCGATTTGGAGCTTTTGCCTTGAAATCCCTTCACAGCAGCTCCACATTTATTTGGAGGAGGAGGTGGGAGACTCTGTCTACCACAGAAGCAAAGGCTAAGCACTCATCCCATTTGGCAAAAGACCCAAATCTGCACATTTGGAAAGTAACCCCAACCAGAATAAACTTAGATCCATGCCAAGACCTGAAGACAAAGCAAGGAATTTGAAGAAAGCCAGAGGGAAACAGCACCTACTTGCAGTGGGAAACCGAGAACTACACTGGATTCACCAAGAAACATGGGGCCAGAGGAGACAGAGTGGTGCTTTCCAAGTGCCAAAAGGAGAGGAATCATCACATGGAGTCCTAGGTCAGGGGTAACGTCGTTCAGGAGTGAAGGTGAACCAGATGTCTTCACATGGAGGAAAGGAGACTCTGCCTCCAGACCTGCTGAGGACACAGAAGGTGCCAGCTCAGCAGAGCCTGCTGGGGAACAGTAGCAGAAGGGCCCACACACTCCTCCCCTGCAGTTCCTTATTATCCAGGTCATGAGAGTAGAGATGATACTGCAGCCTCAGCACATTCCAGCCAGGTGCAGCTTGGCACAGCAGAGGTGCAAAGCCACCCAGAGGGGCGAAGGTACCTGGAGTGGCTTCTGCAGCATCTGGAGGGGCAGGTGTGGCTCTAGGTAGACAGGAAAGTTAGGTCTGCCTGGCTATGGAGAGTGAGGGCAACGACAGCGTGTAGATTAGAAAAAGGTTCTAAAACCCCTAAGGCAGGAGAGTGGGAGCAGGGGGCAAACAGAAAACAACAAACCACGGACCTGAACCCGAACACCAACAGCTACATTGAATGTTCATGATCAAAACACACTGTTAAAGACAGAGGCTCAGAGATGCAGCAAACAGCATGGCCCACAGAGGGTTTTCCATTAGCCTCAGTATCAGCCAGATCACAAGCTAGGTAGATACCCACTAAGGAAGTCGAGTGGCTATGTAGGAGGTGACAGTGCAGCAGACACCTCCAAGGCAAAGAGCTGTGGTGACAACAGCATCAGGGAGCAAGAGGACCCAGCAGACCCATCGTGTGCCTGACTGCAGCTTGCAAATTACCTGAGGTGAATGCTGAAGTCCATGTGATCATCAGTCCACACAATCATCAGGGACTCTGAGGCTGTCCTCTTGGGGATCCTCAGAGCCAGGAGGCAGAACACCTGGCAGGGCACAGTGGAGATGCAGAGTGGCATCGACCAGCTGACCTAGTCCATGAGTCTGAAGGACAGACAGTGTGCTTGTGTGGCCGTAGCACACAGCACGATGGACCCCATTTGGAAGAAGAGCAGAGAGGTCAGATTCCACCATGCATGGTGTCCTCGTGTTACTGTGGTACAAACTCACTCTCACTATCAATAGCAAAGAGACATAGAAATCACTAAACCTACCAAAATCAAACTGGACACTTGTCAGAAAGCTGTGAAAATGAGATAGAATGTATCAAAATCGTGGGTCACAGCAAAGGCTGTGCCTAGAGAGGAAAAAATTGCATCAAATGCTTCTATCAGAAATGAAGAAACTCAAAGCAGTAACCCAAGTTCCAATTCTTAAAAACTAAAAGAAGGGAAAAACCCTCAAGGATTAATATAACAGCAAAAATTATATTGAAATCCCGAATTCAATATAAAGAACTGTGTGGAACCAAAAGCTGGTACCTTGATATAATGGATTCATGCTCTTATGATACTGAGAAAGAATGAAAGAGAAAAAGAGAGGAAGCCCAGGCACTAGGCAAAGCAACTGAAGAGGAGCTCCACTCAGAGCCTGCAATGGAAGATGGACCCTTGGGGAAGTTCTGGGACCACAGTTGCTGGGACCACACTGGCTGATTCTCTGAAGGGCTGTAGAGACTGCCCATCGTGCCTACCCTCCCAGAGGATCCAGCACTGGAAGAGGCCCTTCCCAGCTACCCGAGGAACTCAACTCCACACTCTGAAGACCCAAAGCGGGTCCGGCAGAAACATAGGGACTTACCGCCACTCGATGTCTCTCTGGAGCATGAAATCACAAAGCTTTGGCAAACACTGCAGCTGGACTGACAGTGCACTGCCATCAATGACAGGTTACTGCTGCTGCAGCAACTGGGCCCACTGGTGGGACCCGTGATGCTTGTTACAGGCCTGTCCACAGACACGCTGCTATCTCCTGATGTCCTGTTCATGAGCAACACAGGTGGCCAGAAGTGGCAGGGAGCCTTTCCTCCCAGTCAGGGGTGGCTGGACAGCTGCTCAGGAAGTGGTAGACGCTTGCCCCAGGACAGAAGAGACGTGGGGTCAACTCATTCTCCACTTCCACTGTGTGCAGAAAGCATGGTAAGGCATGCTGCTGAAGAAGGACTGAAACTGTCCCCATCCACAGACAGTGTGTCCTCCTCGCCTGGAGTCCTGAAGTCGACAGGCAGTGCGTCCTCCACTCCTAGAGTCCTGAAGTCCAGGTGAAATCTGACTCTGAATGATGGGTTGAGCAAGTTTGTAGGACACAAGGCCAAAGTGTGAAAATCAGTCCTAATTCTACAGAGTAACAAAGAGTAATTCGGTTTTGAGCCTAACATAAAATGGGTAGGATCTGCAGGCATGTTCCTAGAACAAAAGAGAGCGTGTAGGTCAGCTATCTCCAAATTAGCTGCACAGGGAGGGCAATTCTAGTCAAACCCCTGTCAGATTCACATACATAGAGAAGCACATTCCAAAATTTATGTGGAGCAACAAAAAATCAGTGTCGCCAAAACAGTTTTGCAAAAGAATAAGGTGCAGGAATCACATTGCCCGATTTCAAAGGCTATAATCATTAGAACAGTATGATATTGACACAGATTAATCAATGGAATAGAACAGATAGGCAAGAAATAGCTCTGCACAGATATGGCCAGTGAATTTCTTCTTTTTTGAACTGGGGAGTGAATCCAAGGGCACTTAACCACTGGGCCACATCTTGGTCCTTTTTATTTATTATTTTGAGACCAGGGCCAGCTGAGGCTGGGTTTGAACTGGAATCTCCTGTCTCAGCCAGTGAATTTTTGACAGAAGTTTAAAAGTAATTCAGTAAACAAAGAATATCTTTCCAATAAAGGCTTTGGAACAGTTAAATGTCTATTTGCAAAAACATGAATACTGACCTCATCTTTGACCTTTATTAAATCAACACAAAACATATGAGAGGTGTATATGTGAATGAACTGTGAGACCTGTAGAAGAAAGTAAAAGCCCTTAAAAATCTGGAGTTAGTCAAATAGTCCGTAAAACACACATCAAAAGCACAGTCCATTAAAAATTGATAAACTGGACTTTAGTAAAGTGAAAAACTGTAAGCCAGGTGCAGTGGCTCACATCTGTAATCCCAGCGACTGAGGAGGCTGAGGCAGGAGGATTGCAAGTTTGAGGTCAGCCTCAGCAACTTAGCAAGACCCTGTTTCTGTCTCAAAATAAAAAAAAAAAAAGGGCAGGGATTAGAGCAGTGGCTCAGTGGTGAAGTGCTTGCCTGGACTGCACAAGGACCCAGGTTAGAGCCCAGTACCACACACACAACTGAGTGTTGGAGAAACAAAAACCAGAATAAAAAATGAATAAAATTGATTCTCTCTCTCTAAAAAAAAAACCAAATAAATACTGGAAAGGAGCTGTGGGTGTGGCTCAGTGACAGAGCTCCCCTTGGCTCAATCCCCAGGGGAGGTACTGAGTACTCAGCAGTAGGAAAACAACCCCCCAAGTGGGAAGAACCCTGGCACATACACTTCAGCAAGAAGAAACAGAGATGGTGAGCAAGCATGAGCAAAGAACTCAGCACAGCCCTGAGTGGCCAACAGAGCCTCATGGGCCCCTCCCCGCCTGTCCAGAGGGCTGATGTAACTTGCCACCACCACACGCTGATGGGGACAGTAGGCATAGCCACACTGCTGTGCAGGAAGGGGTGGCCTCTGTGGCTCAACAAGGCTGCCCTGATGTAGGAAGCGCCAACTGGAGCTCACCCACACCTGTATGCAAACATGTCAGCTGCATCCCTAATGCAAAAACCGGGCAGGTGGGCAGGCAGTACATAAGCCACTACCCCTGCAGTAAGGAGCAGTGACTGGTGGGATTCAAGGCATCTTGCCAATGAGAGCAGCCTGGCTCCAGGTCACATCCCATTGTTGATCCAGCTGTGCCATGTCCCTGGAGACAAGCCAGAGCAGAGTCAAAGTGGGCCAGCAGAATGGTGGTGCTGTGAGCCCGAGGTGTCCCAGAACTGAGTGCCTGGAAAGGCCACTTCTGTTTGCCAGCAAGATGGCAAAACTGCATCAGCAGCTGCTTCTAAGTCTACAGCTGGGGCAGAACCAGAGTCCTGCATCAGGGAGCACTGGGGACTCCAGGGAGGGGACCAGGCAGGCCAGGAGGCCTAGGGGAGGAGGGCTGTGCTGAGGACACCTTGGGAGAAGACTCTGCAGAGGGTAGGTAGGCTTTGGTTCCAGAGGACTGCAGAGGGTCTGGCTGCCTCTCCTGATGGAAATCAGGGTCCCTGTGCTCTGTGGGATAGGAGAGGCACTGGTAGGTCTCCGGCTGGCTGGCCTGCCCACCCCAGCCTGGCTTCTGGACCTGAAAAGCCCCGCGCACAGCAGCTAGTGAGGACTGGCTCCTACGGGGTGAGGACAGCTCATTGTGGACTATTAAATGGGGGAAATATTAAGCAGACTTGACAGAGATGTCCTCTGAAGAGGACTGTGCATGGAAAAGCTCAGAAAACTTAAGTCCACAGAAGAACAGGGGCTGCTGCCAATAGTAGCTTCTGCCCTTGGCCCTAGCCCAGCCTGGGGTGGCCCCTGGAAGGCACCACAGCCCTGTTCCAGTGCCGCCTGGCAGGGAAAGTGGCAGAGCGTCCAGGTGCTGATTTGCACATTGTCTGCTGTCTGTGGCCGAGCTGAGGGACTCCCGGGAAACCCCAGCCTCTCTGCCTCCTCCTGCTCTCCCTGGAGCTCTGCTCTGATGGGCTCTACTGCCTGGGGCCTGTGGGCTGAGCTGGGTACAGGCACTACCACCTGGACAGAAGAGCAGTCACAGCTCCCACCAGGCAGGCTGCACCACCCTTGCAGACACTTCCTAGGACAAAGCAGCACAGCAGGAAGAGGAGGGAGCCAGCCTCTCCCCAGCTCAGCTCACCCTCAGCCCTGAGTGTCTGGCAAACAGCTACTCAGGGCTGTGGGTCTCAAGTTGGGATTTAAGCAGAGGCTGTGGCTGTCTGGGCCCCTTTTGCCCTGAGTTCTGGAGTGCAAAGTTGCCTGTCTGACTGGTGCTGCCACAAGCCTGCCTCGCAGGAGCTGCATGTGCCACTGCAGTGATCTCACAGACTCCAGGAAGCGTGGTGGCCACGCAGGACCCTGTGCAGCAATTCTAATCAAGTCCATGATTTTGTAGTCCAGATCTCGCTATGCATCAACACACCTTAGAAGGCAGTTTTGGTGCCTGTCCTGGCTGGAGAGAGGAGGCGTGGAGACCGTCCCTCAGAGAGACCCTTGGACCCAGCAAGGCTTTTGTCTGAGTTAGTTCCAAGTGCCATGTTTACAAAACAGGAGATTTTCTCCTCCATTTCTTGTTCCTACAGTCCATGGCTTCCCCTCAGCCAGGGATTAATAGAGGTGGATGTTCCAGATGCCCTGCTGGTCGAGTGGGCAGGAGGCACAGGTTGAGCTGGCAGCCTCCTCCTAAGCAGCTAGTCCAGGGCCTGAGAGCTAAGGAGGAGGAGGAAGACAGCCTCTGCACCATTTCTTATATGTGATTTCTGCAGTGGGTATCGACTGATTGTCCTTTCAGGATGGGTGCTGGGGCCTAGGGCCTCAACAGTGTGCTCCAGGTCCTTCTAGGAGGGAATTGAGCCAAGGGGCTCAACAGTGCACTCCAGGCCCTTTTGGAAGGGGCATCAGGGCCTAGGGGCTCAACAGTGTGCATCAGGCCCTTATAGGAGGGGCATCAGGGCCTAGGGGTTCAACAGTGCACTCCAGGACCTTCCAGAAGGAGTGTCAGGACCTAGGGGCTCAACAGTGTGCTCCAGGCCCTTCCAGGAGGTGTGCCAGGATGTAGGTGTGCTCAACAGTGTGCTCCAGGCCCTTCCAGGAGGAGTTCTAGGACCTAGGGGCTCAACAGTGTGCTCCAGGCACTTCCAGGAGTGACATCAGGGCCTAGGGGCTCAGAAGTGTGCTCCAGGCTCTTTCAGGAGTTATGCCAGAATCTAGGGGCTCAACAGTGTGCTCCAGGCCCTTCCAGGAGGGGCCCCAGGGCCTATAACCTCAGCAGTGTGCTCCAGGCACTTACAGGAGGTGTGCCAGGATATGGAGGCTCAACAGTGTGCTCTGGGCTCTTCCAAGAGGGGTGCCAGGACCTAGGACCTCAACAGTGTGCTCCAGGCCCTTCTTGGAGGGAAGCCAGGACCTAGGAGCTCAACAGTGTGCTCCAGGCTCTTGTAGGAGGGCATCAGGGCCTAGGGGCTCAACAGTGCACTCCAGGCCCTTCCAGAAGGAGTGTCAGGGCCTAGGGGCTCAACAGTGTACTCCAGGCCCTTCCTGAAGGAAGCCAGAACCTAGGAACTCAACAGTGTGCTCCAGGCACTTCGAGGAGGGACATCGGGGTGTAGGGGCTCAACAGTGTGCTCCAGGCACTTTGAGGAGGGACATCAGGGCATAGGGGCTCAACAGTGTGCTCCAGGCCCTTCCAGGAGGTGTGCCAAGATCTAGGGGGTCAACAGGGTGTTCCAGGCCCTTTGAGGAGGTGTAACAGGACCTAGGGGCTCAACAGTGTGCTCCAGGCCCTTCCAGGAGGTGTGTCAGGACCTAGGTGCTCAACAGTGTCTTCCAGGCCCTTCCAGGAGGGGCACCAGGTCCTAGGGGCTCAGCAGTGTGCTCCAGGCCCTTCTAGGAGGAGCCCTGGGACCTACGGGCAAACTCATATCTGCGGTGCATAGATGCAGACCCAGGGCAGACCTGGGCTGTTCTGCAGATCACCTCTTCCCACTGGGCGCCTCAGGGCTGTCACAGTCACTATCCCTACTTCGCCAAGCAGGACTTGCCCTGGCTGTGGCTCTCATATAGCCTTGTGATTCTCGATAGTGAGGCCATTCTTTCTGAGTGTTTGAGACTCTTAAGCAGGACTGATCCCACCTCACGCCTCTGGCCCAGTCCAGCTAGCTCTCTCTGCTGCCTGCTGCTGGGGAATTCTTGCCTGGTGATAAGCAGCTGTCATTAGAGTGGCCTTAGGAGGGGAGGGGAAGAGCCAAGCCCAGGCCTACACCGTACTCCATGTAGCAGTGGCCTGGGGACTATCAGGGCTCTGGGGACTGTCAGGACTCTCAGGACTAGTTCTTGCACTTGCAGGGCACAGGGCAGCCTGTTCCTGATGGAGGTGGCAGATAGTGGCTGGTCCCTGAGCGTCCTGCACGGAGCTCAGCTAGGTCATTCTTGGCCCCCCATGAGCAGTGCTTGGCCAGCCAGAAAGCAGTGGAGGTGTTGGCAGCTCCTTGCTCTTGCTATGCAGAGCTTCCCATTGTGCCAAGCCCCTCTGGCTCAACCATTTCAGCTCTGGCAGACCCTCACCTCTCCCCTGGAGCTGCTTTTGGCCAGTAACTGGTGCTGCTGTAGGAATGCTGTGCAGGAGGCTCTGGTCCCTCACATGCGGCGTTCTGTCTGAATGTGCCTCCTGGCACGGCTGAGGGGGTTTGTGCTGCTGTGGTCCTGGGGCTCCTGGCCAGCAACAGGCCCAGCTGGCAGCTGGATGAAGAGGGGTGAACCTCTTCCCCAGTTCTTAATGAGGTGCTCTCAGGCAGGCTGTTTCCTCTCCAAGGAGCTATCAGGGAACAGGAGCCTGCTCTCCTAATCCTTGGATGGACACTGGAAGGGCCAGCCCTGGCCTTCTTATTCACAGTCGATACTCTCCCAGCAGAGCCCCTGACCGACTTGCTGATGAACCAGTGGACATCATGACCTCTGCCTTCTCATCTGCAGGAAGCCTAGCATTAGAATGGCTGAGGGAGCCTGATGGTTTAACTCTGTCAGCTCTCCCAGGGCTGCTGTGTGAAGGAGACACCATTGCTTCCATTATCATTTCCACTGTCACTTGGAAAAATCAGAAGAGGCCTTAGAAATGTGAGCTTCACTTAGCCTGACAGCAATAGCAGAGGTCAAGTCCAGCCCATTTGAGCAAAAATGGCCTGAAAGCAGAAGCAAATGTCACTGTGTAGGTGCTGAGGGTGGGGACACAGGGACACTCACCACAGAGGAGCCCTGGTGAGGACACTGGCATCCACATAGAAGGACAAAATCTGCCTCTCGTTATCCTCACAACTCATAAGTCTCACCCATCCCTGACTTATGTGAAGGGCCCTACCTTCAGCTGGTCAAGGCTTGCTGAGGCCACCAGCACAGGGCAGCAGGGCCTCCCAGGGCACAGTTGCACTGGCCTGCTGCTCAGGACGAGGCGTGCCAGAGCCCCAGCAGGGCCTCTGCGCTGGGGCTCCCCGTGGCTGACCAGGACTAGCTTGGTGCTCCCAGGTGAGTCCATTGTTCAAGAGGAAGGTGTTCTCTGGCTGAAGGCCTTGGACCTGGTTCCATCCAGCAAAACGCACTGAGCCCTTACAGGACAGATGGATGCGCCCTTGGCTTGAGATGGGCAGTAAGGTGCAGCCCACAGATGGGGAGCCAGGGCTTGATGAGGGGCAGGGGAATGTGCAGCAGGGGCCTCGTCCCTCTCTGCTCTGCATCCTGGCAAGGAGCACACACACGTTCCCTGGGCTGTGAAGACTTCCAGTCCAGGAGCCGAGTCCTGTGGAGCCCCAGTTACCCCACACAGAGCCATCCTGCAGAAGCTGGGATGGCCAGGGACTTGCCTGGAGGGTGCCTGGGTTCCTGAGGGATGAGGAACCCTGTGAGGGCTCCTGTGGCCCTTGCTGCTCAGGCAGAGCTGCAGAAGGAAACTCTGGAGAAGGGGGAGCTCAGAATCCTGCTGCGCACCACCAGCCTCAACCTATACACACCTGTAAATCACCAGGCGAGGTACGCCGGCACACAACAGCCTCCACTCATGATGCACCACCAGCCTCAACAGCTGCACACTTGTAAAGTACCAGGCGAGGCCCAACCACACATAACAGCCTCCACTCAAGATGGACACTACCAGCCTCAGTGTGTGCTCACCTGTGCAAGCACCAAGTGAGGCACACAGTACACTCAGGAAATCATACTCAGGAGGAGAGGCAGAGGACTGAGTCGGGGCAGCAGACTGTTGCCCCTCCTGTGAGTGGGTGAGAAGAGCCACCTCCTCCTCTCCCAGTGCCATGAAGCAAGTGCAGTCTGTGCTTCAAGAGCAACCTCTTCCTGGAAGACCAAGACTGGAGGTTCTGTGTCAGAAGTCATAGTAAGAGACACATGGAAAGCCAGGTCAGCAGATGGGCCCTGAAAGCAGCCCTGCAAAGCAGGATTCCTAGGTCACTCTGCAGGAAAGTGGCTTCCCTCCTCTGGGCCTGGAGTGGGCCTGACTTCTGGAGCCACTCTGAGCTGTCCTGGGCTCACAGCCTCCAATGTCATAGCACCTCTGACTGGAGAGGGTGCTTTCCTGATCTTTCCCTGGGGCTTGGACTGAGAGCAGTGGTGTAGACACCTGTCCATCAAGGTAAAACCTCAGCTGGTGCTCTGGGCTGTGGTGGCCATGGATGGTACATGGCAGGGACTGAAGGCCACGGGATGAGCAGGGAGGAGTGGGTGGTGATGTGGGATGTGTCCTGATTGGCTCACAACTGGCTGTGCCTGGGGCTCCTTTGGGGGTCTTGGTGGTGTTGCTTATTACCATGAGGTCATGCTGCTGACTTCCAAGACTGTTTCCTGATCAGGAGGATGAGATCCATGAGGCAACCCCTGGGATGTGGTTTATCAACTGCATCAAGGGCGAATGGGATGCAGTGCATTTCCCAGCTCACCAGTGCCTGCACGCCTCAGCTTGTCCACCTCTCAGGCCAGTGGCAGGGCATCAGCTCCACTCTTGCTTCTAAGCGAGGGTAAGCTGGCTTTCTGCAGGTTGCTAGTGAAATGGCCCTCATCAGTGCACCTCAGCAACAATGACCCCAGTGATTCTTCAGCACACGCAGCCCTTGGGTGGGTCTTACAGGCAGACTTGAGTGGGGCCCATGCCCCAGCTATTTCATGTGGCCAATTTCCTGGACGGAGATCTGAGTGTGTGGAGAGATGCACTGGACCAACATTCATGAGGCTACTGGCAGGTGGGGTCTGCAGAGTCTGGAGGAGCCTCTCTCTCGACAGAGCCAGGGGAAGGGAGGTAGGATGTGAGATCTGCTTCAGTCTCATTTCTGTCTGCTACAGAAGCCCTCGAAGAACACAAGCTCGGGCACAGGAGGACCACGGTGAGCAGGTGAAGGGCAGTGTGACACATGCCATGTGGGCACTTGCAGAGAGGGCAGGCTGGAAGCAGAGAGTGCATCTTCCAGGAAGTGAGGCAGGCTATTAGGACAGGACACAAATGTCCCGGAAGAGGGAGGGAGCTCCTGAGTGGAGCAGAGCTGGAGAATTGAGCAGCAGGAGGATGGTGATGAAGGGTACCAATGGCAAGGCAGGCATCTGCCAGGAAGAAAGCAGAGGCAGAGGCGAAGGTTCCCTGACTAGCCCACACAGCAGAAGCGTGTGCTCGTCTGTGCACATGGATGAGTGAGAACAGAGAGCTGGAGCCATGAGAGGACTTGTGTGCACGCACGTCTGTCCAGGACTTCTGCTACAGCTGTACTCAGATGTGTCTGTCTGCAAGGACGAACAGAGGAGTACATACATCAGCTCAACAACAAAACCCAGCAGAAGATTCGAGGAAAGGGGGAAGCAGGAACAAGGTGTGGAGCTGTGGTGCAGCAAAGAGCATGGCAAAGATAGGCAGTGCCAGCAGGAGGAGGGACGCAGCAAGGACAGACGGACAGCTCCAGCAGGAAGGATACTGGCAAGGACAGATGGACAGCTCCAAGGAGGAGAGACGCAGCAAGGACAGACAGACAGCTCCAAGGAGGAGAACGTAACAAGGACAGACAGACAGCTCCAGCAGGAGGGACTCAGCAAGGACAGATAGATAGCTCCAAGGAGAAGGGACGTGGAAAGACAGATGGACAGCTCCAAGGAGGAGAGACACAGCAAGGACAGACGAACAGCTCCTGCAGGATGGATGGGCAGTGCTGCCATCTACGGCATCTGTGGGGTTCAGAGAGCAGGTGCAGAGATCACAAACGCAAGATGGAAGGAATGGGGTCTGGCTGCAGGTAGCTGCAACAACAGTGAGAAACCAAAAAAGGAAAATCACCAGCAAGTATGCTCTAATGAACCTGGAAGTGTAGCCAAAAGGGATGTGTTTCTGGAAAAAATAAAAGTAGGAAGTGCATCTGGACGGAGAGCTCCAAGGGAAGGAGGCTCCCTTCCCTCTAACGTGGCTCAGAATCCATGCCCATGGGGTCTGGTCTGTGAGACAGCAGGAATCTCCTGACAGCTTGCATTCTGTCCGAAGCCAGCAGGATCTTGACTCCAATGCCAGAAAAAGACAATCCACTAAAAGAAAGCCACAGGCAAACATTCCTGTGTAAGCGAGGTCCAGCTGAGTCCGCCTTGCATCTGAAGTGTGGCGTGTTATGCAGCCTGTCTTGGGGGCAGGGGCAGGACAGCCTCAGAAAATCCTGCAGCTGCATGCAGGGATCCAGAAGAGCCATGGAGGGGACATGCATTTCCAGAGCTCAGCATTTGCAAAAATGACTCAGAGCAGAGGACAGAGGATGGGGCCTGGGGAAGCTCTACTCCTATCTCTGCTGAAGGCTCTGCCCTAAGGAAGAACAGATCCCCATGAAGATAGGCAGCAGTGAGAGGCATCTCCAGGGTGTGACAGCAAGACCTCCCTGCAGCTGTGGAGAGCATGGCACCAGGGGTGAAGCTGTGCATGGGAATCCACATCTGGCAGTCACCAGAGTGGAGAACGGGGATACCAGCAGCCCCCACGGACAGCCACATGGAACTGACCAGCACATCTTACAACAGTGTTCCAGAGTGTCTCCTCAGTGAAAACCCAGGAAGTTCAGTAGGAAGAGGCATGTCACACAGCAAGCAGAGTCCTCAAGGACACAGACCACAGGAGTGCCTGAGCCCTCCCGGGACAGAGGGAAGTCACAGTGCTGTGTGCACAGAGGGGCTCTGAACCCATGGTGCCTTGTGCACAGAGAAGAACTTAACTCACAGCACTGTGTGCACAGAGAACTAAACTCACAATGCTGAGTGCAACTCAAGTCACAGTGCTGAGGGCACAGAGGGGAACTGAACATCCTGAAGACCAAGGCCCTAAAGACATCATTCCCACCAGAATGCCTGTAAATTCAGTGCAATCCCAAATGAACAGTGAGAGCCAGAATAGGCTCTGTACCTCAGGAAAACTGTGCTGTTGGGAATGCGGTACACACACAGCAGTGACTGCGCCCCAAGGTCAAGTTCAAAGCACAGGGATGAGGGGAAGGGATGAGAAGTGTCCTGGTGGGGTGCAAGTGACCTGTGTTCTGCATCTGAGGTCCCAGGCTTCCCTAAAGGATGCTGTTCATATAAAAATGTCCGCTAAGGGCAAGACGACGACTTCCGTGGCATTTAACCAGGCAACCTGTGATCTCTCAGCACAGAAAGAAGAGGCAGGAATTCCTGCCTGATGGTTTCCTGGTTGCCAAAGAGAGCAGTGTGTGTGTGTGTGTGTGTGTGTGTGTGTGTGTGTGTGTTTAAAGACTGAGGGACAATAAAAGAGGAGAGAGACAGTGAGAAACAATTTTTATTTACTCTTTCATCACTCCAACATTCATTGTGTATATGGTGCTGGGGTTCGAACCCATGTCCTCAACTTTGGCAGGCAAGCGCCAAAACCGCTGAACCACTGCTCCAGCCCCGTTAGTGTGTGTTTTAAAGGATGATTCTGACTCTACCCAGTTTTTACCTTGTTTGTTGATTTTATGGAGCTTGTTGACAGCAAAAAACCATCAATTCAAGGGAAAAATGTGTCACAGAATCTGTGTATTCCAAGTCTGGCAAGGACAACTGGAAGCCCTCTCTGCCTCTGCAGGATCAGAGAGTGGGGCCTGGGCCCCAAGATAGGATGGTCCACCAGTGATGCACCTTGGTGGCACCAACTTCAGGCCTCAGGAAGAATACTGCTCTCCTGACCATTTTGGGATGGCAGATGGCCCCTGTGGAGACTGGAGGAGAGTCTGGGATTGCACCCGCCTTGCAGGCCAACTAGAGGCTGCTGCATTGAGTGGGCATTGGCAGAACTGTGAGGCTCCTGGGTCCACGGGGCAGGGGCATGCAACTGAGATGCTGTAAATGGCTGCCCAAGCCCCATTACCCCACCAAGCAAAAGGGAAGGTGCCCATGGCACAGGGGCTTCACAACATGGAAGACAGGTTGGGAGCCCACATGCTTTCCCTGGGCTGTGGCCAGTCTGTTTGCTGCCCTGAGGGTGACCCTGCAGCCCCAAGCCTGTTCATGGGACAGCATCTGGAATAGTGCAGGGAACAGCAGGAACAGTAGCCAAACCTTCCAGGACAGGAACAGTTCTGTGCACACGGCCATTAGAGAATATGCCATGGAAATATGTTTAATAATCTGGGAAAGTAATCACAATGTATTTGGAAGTAAACACGTAGACCACAAAATTGTACACCAGGCTTCCAGTTTGGAGGCAGATGTACACACAAGCCCAGAAAACAGTGGTGGGAGAAGTCTTGGTGACGGTGCCTGGGGCCTCCAGTCACTTCTCATGCTCATTCAATTGTTGAGTTCTCAAAAGGTGCAGCGTGGTGTGTTGTTTCCAGGGAAATAAATAAGTGACTGTTTTTAAAAATGGACTGTTGGCTCACACAAAGGGCTGCAGCCCAGGCACCTGTGCACTGGCTGCCTGCAGATTCCAGGATCCACGCCGATGAAATAGGCTGACATGGGAGGTACCGCAGGCCCTTGCATGCTGGTCACACAAAGTCCTTGTGGTCCCCGAGGTTCTGCCCTTTCTGGCCGAGGGCTACTTGGAGAACAGGCCACCAGGGCCTCACTTCCACTCTCAAGTGCGCCTCCTTCTGCACCTGGAAGTCTCGCTACTCTCAGACTGCAGGCCTGGAATTGCTCTGAAATTGGGAGGGAGTGAGAACTTAGAAAGTGTTGAAAATACACTGGGAAGCAGCCAAGGGGTGTCAGATAAGGTGATAGAAACAGCCATGCAACCTATAGGATGGCAAGGACAGAGAGGAGGAGGGAAAAGAGACACATCCTCCTCCCTTGGCGACTCCCGAGCTCATGGGTCATGCAGACATCACATTGGGGCCAGGACAGGTCCCTAGCACACATCAGCTTATCAATAAACTTGGGTCCCTGCATCTGCTCCTGTAGAGGCAAAGAGAGATGTGAAAGCATCGTTTGGCAAGTGGGGAAACTGAGGCCTGGAGAGGACCCATGGCTTTTCTGGGAGTGTGTCTGCCCAGTCCCAATTCTCCCTCAGGCTGCACAGGAGTGGGCACCCTGCGCTCCAGAGATGAAAGCACAGAGCAGCTGTGTGGGCTCAGGTCCCCTCTCTTGCCCTTCACTCTGGGACTCAGTGCTCAGCGCTGGTTCACAGCCAGGAAGGCTCAGGGCCCATCACCCCCAGCAGCAGAAGTGCTGGGCAGCCGCATTTTCTGTTCTAAATGTGGACTGAGGGAGACAGCTATTTTTAGGAAGCAAATGGTGATGATTAGAGTTTCGAGGCTCAGGCATGCATTTAGTCACAGGAGCTGCACTCACAACAAGACCCATCTCCTCCCTGTGACCACATGTCCCTCAAGCACAGGACTTCCTCTCACGGATGTGGCTTTGTGCTACCCGCCCTGCACAAAGGAGGACTAGCCCACACCAGGGGTGGGTCTGCGCTTGCTGAGACCCCATCTCTGCCATCTTGGATGAAGAGGGGCGGGCACAGATGTCCAATAACATGGCCCTGGCATCAGGAGGAAGCAGTGTGTGGCATGCATTGCAACACACAGGTTGCATGCTGGAGGAGCTGAGGCTCCTTGTAAGAGCTGCTCAGGAGCACCCCAGTTCCTGTGCTGAGTGTCAGTCAACAGGAGAGCAGTGGAGAGGGAATGCCTCCTGGGAAGGGTTCTAGGCAGGCCTCAGTGCTGGGCTTCTGCAGGAAGAAAGGTGTGTGACCACTGGCAGAGGCCAGGGGCCAGGCTTCCTAGCACCTCATGCATGGTCTTCAAGAGAGACCACCTGGGAAGGCAAAATCCTCCTGCAAAAGGATTCGGCAGGACTCTGCTGTGTGGAAGGTTGTCACCCTATGGTGGGCCTGCCAGGTTGGGCTGAGCCCGTGGGGACACACCAGAGCCTATCCCTGTGCTGCAGTGGGGGACAGACACTAGAGTAGGCAGGTCTCCAGAACCAGGCAAGCCTGCTCCTCCTTGGAAAAGGTCCTGGGCCCCCTTCCAGGCCTGGACCTAAGCAATTGGGCTAGAGCACCCAAAAGGCAGGTCAGACATGGCATGACCTCTGAGGCCCTGGAGATGCTGGGGGGCTTAAAAACCTACCACCCTCCACATGAGCACGGGGTCCAGGTGTGTAGACCCAGCACCCTCTGACTGAGCTCCAGGATCCAGGTGCACAGACCCACCGCCCTCTGTGTGAGTGCCGGGGTCCAGGTGCACAGACTATGTATGGCGATGCCCTCTGCACAGGTATGGTTGGTTGAGTCCTGAGCTCTGCAAACATAAATCAGCAAATCTAAATACTCTCAGGTGGGCTCGGGTCAAAACAGTATTCCAGACGACAGAGCCAGCATTTGGAGCAAGTCTGAGCAGTGCTCTGGGGGAAATGGAGGAGGCCTTTTTGTCATCGTGTGCTCAAGCTTGCTCAGCCTGTCCTCATTGTCAGAATTTCTTCAAGAGCTGAGGTTCTGTTTTCTATAGAAGTTAGTCTATTATTCAGTTCTTCCATGGTTCCTCTCATGTCATTCATTGTAGATTTTAGTTCTGTTGCTTCCTTTTTGAGTATGTCTATTTCTTTGATAATAGAGTGTTTCATCTTTTGAGTTTTCTCACTTAGTTTATTATATCTCCTTTTAGCTCATTATTTCTTTTAGTAATCAGATCATTGATGATTTTTTTAAGGTTTTTATCTCAGTCTCTACCTGTGGCATCCTTTTTAGAGGACTGACTTGTGGGTGTGAGGTGAACCTTTGCTACTTTGATTCTTCATTTTTGAAGAGCTTCTTCTGGATCTCTGAATTGAGATTCCCTATGGGGAAGGTAGGCAGTTCTCCAGGTGGTTTCTCCTTGCAAGTCAAAGGGTCAGATCAGCCACCACCTCTTTGATGACCACCTCCTTTCAGATGCTGCTTCTGCTTGAATCCTCGTTTTGCTCCACCTTTTGATTCCAGGCTCAAGGTTGCAAATCTGAACCTGAGTTGTCCTGGGCACCTGTCAGGCCAGGACCAGAAGAGACCTGGGCCCGGGGCTACTCCAGGTAGGGATGCTCCTCCAGTAGGTCCTGGGTGTATGTTGGGGTACAGCTAGAAGATGCCTAGGCCGGTCCTTCAGCTGAGGAGGGGCTGCTTCAGATGGAGGCCTTCCTGGGAGTGTCCTGAGTGCATGCTGGCCCAGACCAGCAGGTGGGGCATTGGGTAGATACAAGGCTCAGTCCTGATATCTCCCACCTCCCCCCCTTCCCCCCAGTGGGAACTGAACCCAGGTGGCATGCAGCTGGCTCAGGCCCGGTGGATTCCAGGCTCTAGACTCCAGCAGGGCAGCAGAGGAGCCTCTCTCAGCTGAGCTCCTGGTCCATGTCACTGCACTGGGGTTGTCTAGAAGCCAGGCAAGAGGTCTGGGCCAGCCCCTGAGGTCTGGCCTGGCCTCTGGTGTCATCAGCATGTAGGAATGAACTCTGAGGTTCATGTGGGAAGAAGGGTGGGCCAGGTGAGAGGACTAGTGTTCTGTGGTGGCTTCTAGGAGCTGGGAGAACATTTAGAGACAGGGATTCTCCAGAAACACTGAGGTATGCAAGGAGTTAGCCCTGCTTGGAAACAGCTACTCTGACACAAGGACCAGAGATATGAGGCCAGCTTGGGGACACAGTTGAGAGGGTGTGGGGAGCAGTCAGGGTCTTGGAAGGGTGCACCAAGCCCACCAGTCACCAAGTCACTGAGCCCTGGCCTGCCATCCTGGGCAGTGTCTCTGGGCATCCAGCAGGGTTTCTGAAGGAGGGTGGGGTCCTGGGAGCAGCAGGGAGCCCAGCTTCAGGTGCAGGGGGAGTTCCACATGGGCGGGGGTATTCACAGGTGAATGGGCCAGGGCTGCCTTAGCTCACCTGCTTCTTGTGGGAGCAAGGACCCAGAGGCCCAAGTCCAGCTCTACTGGATGGTTGCATTGTCTTGGCTATTAGAGCAGTGGGGTGTGGGGCAGTGGTAGCAACAGAGACAGCAAGGCCAACACTTGTGAGTTCAGCTCAAACCAGCTGCGCAGGGTGAGGGGCAGGGCCCTGCTGGGTGCTGCCCAGGAGCTGGGATCTGCATGAAGGTGCAGGATTTCACCAGTCCAGACCCTCCTGTATGTCATTTGCAAAATTACATCCCACAGAGGGAAGGGCCAAATGGAGAAGTGAGAGTTCACACGAGGCCCAAGAAAGCCAGACTGCTTTACAGTTCTGGGGGCGGGGGCATCCCCAGCAGCTTAGAGAACCAAAGGGCAGGAGGGAGGCGAAGGGGGCTGGTGGAGCCTGCGGTCCTACCTGGGAGGGGCAGCACATGTGGCCTGCTCCCTGCACCGCTAAGGAAGCAGCACCCACAGGAGGAAGGATGGTATACCATCGCAGACGAGCAAAAGGGCCCCTGGGTGACCAGCCTGGCCACCTGTCAGCCTAGAAGAAGCGGCAGCCTTGCTGTCAGGTGCTGGTGCCTGCACTACTCTTTGAAACGTGGGTGGAGGGCAAGGGGATGGGACTGGAGTTGCAGGGAGCTCCCCAGTCCTGGTTGGACCCAGTTCATACCTGCTCCACGGGGCATGGTTCCTTCCTCAGCGCTAATCCGTAGATATGTGGACAAGGGGCTTGTGAGTGGGCCCCAGAGGCCCCAGGAGTAGGGACAATGAAGGAGAGGACACTACATCCCACTGAGCATTCCAGCTGCTTTTTATGTCAGCTTTGAAACACACCAGTGTGTTGGCCAGTGCAGGAGGGAGCTGCATAGGCAGGCCTAAGGCTCTCTGGTGCTGCCCGAGCAATGGCCCTGGGGTGGGGTCTCACCTCCTGGAGGTTTCTGCGACAAGTGTGCTTGTGACAAAGATGAGCGGCCCCCACCTGGTGACAGCCCTGTGTGGGGTCCTTGCAACAGTGGACTAGTCTGTAAGCTGCTTGGGTCTCTCTAGGAGGTCCCAGGCTCTCTCCTGGCTGGCTTTGGGCTGAGGCTGTGTGCAGAAGGGGCTTATCTCCTCCATCCCAGCACATGCTGGGGCAGGGCAGAGGTCTTCTCCAAAGCTCGCAGGCTGGTTCTCAGTTAGCTGTACTGCTGGGGCGAGGTGGGACCCCTGGAGTCAGCCCTCAACGCCCACTCCCTGGGGCACCGCCTGTCCTACCACAAGGCTCCCCAGCTCCACTCCTTGTCATCCGGCCTCCTGGCTCAGCCAGCTGAGCCCAGGGTCCCCTGGCGGTTTGTTGTCCCCAGCTCCCAGGAGTCACACTCACTTTTCTGGCCAGTGCTATGACCCATGTCCAATGTCTTCTTCCCATCAAGCCCTTTGCCCTGAAATCACCAGGCTGCATTTGGAAGCTCAAGTGGCACTCACTAGATTTCCTTTCTAGCTGGTGCTACCACCCAGCCATACAGGCACCCCGGCCTGAGTGACCCAAGGGGTCCCCTGAGATGTCCTGCACCTGCCCCTCAGCTGTGCCACTCAACTGCCCCTTCCTTCTTCCCCCTTTGTCCTCCAACTACACAGACTCTGCACTGCCTGCCTCAGGGCCCACCAGCATCCTGCGCACCAGCCTCTGCCCACACAGCCTCTGCCCTGTCACCATGGACCTGGCCGTCCACATCCTCACTCTCCAGGACCATCTCCAGTTCCACCTGACCGCCAGGCCCTTCCTCCTGGCCCTTGCTGGGGAGGGCCGCTCCCTCCTGGCTGGACGCTGGGCTGGTGGCAGCTGGCCTTTTCTCCCTCCTGCCTGGACACTGTTCACTGCATCCTGTCTTCCAGCCAGACAGCAGGGCAGTCTGGAGGAGCGAGGAGGCTGCCTGTGTGGTTTCCAGGGGGACCTGCCCTTTGTTGGGCTTGCTGCAAGCCTGTGCCCTGCCCCTGGATGGTGGGGACCCAGGTGAACAGGGAATTCTTTTGCTCAGGTGATGGAGTGCCTGTCCTCCTAGATACTCAGTCCCAACTCCATACTGACCAAGATCCACCTTCCCAGGTGGAGAGCAGGTACTCATCCAATTCTGCAGGACAGCGCAGAGGCCTCCAGTTCCCATGGGAGCAGGCATTGTCCCCCACAACATCCTTGCCCTCCGGGCTGTCCCTTCTAGTCATCTTCTGTGGCTGGGGCAGAGGCCATGGCTTCTGGTTTTGTGTGAAAGGGATCACTACAGTGCTCTGTAAGTAGAAGCCACCATCACAAGAATAGTCAGAAACTTAATTAAAAATGCGCACAAGGTCAGCCATGCTGTTCTGTCACCAGCTGTTTTTTGAAACTTGCTGAGGACATTCTGCTTCCAGATGGGAGAAGGGGACCTCGGCTGAGCGCACCACAGCCCCCGGGGCCTTGGGCCTGACCAGAGAAGTGGGTCATTCAGCCTCGCACAATGGTCTTGCAAGAGGCCAGGAACAGAAAATCCAAGAAACGTGTTGATCCAAAAGCCTTTTATTCTTGGATTAGAAAAATGGTTTCATAAAAAGAGCCAAGAAGAGGCTGCTGAGCCATTACTCAATCCTTTTGTTCAGCACAGATTGCTGAAGGCCCTGGCTGTGCGGGGCCTGCGAGAAGATCACTGTGGTGGGGAGGGGACCCTAAGGAAGACAATACATGTTGTGATAAAGGGAAGTGGGAGGAATGGCGGGCAGTAGAGCTGTCCACAGCGTGGAGGAGCAGCCCTCTGCAGCCAGCCTCCTGGGAGGCCCCACAGGCCCTGCCTTCCCTCCAAAGGTGCTGATCTCAGATCTAGGGAGCAAAGTGCCTAGGAGGCAGAAGCAGAACAAATGGGCGCCGGCACTGCTGTCCCCAAATAGCTTCTGTGTCCCAGTGACAGCTAAATATGGCAGCCTGTGATTTGAGCTGCTGCAGCTCCTGGGGGAGCCCATGCCAAGACACTTCGCTCCTAAATCCTCCAGAGAGAAACTGGGACGTCCCCCAGGGCCAACTGGGAGGCAGGACGCTGGAGCCACGCCAGGCCCTCTGAGCACTCCCAAGCACACGTGGGGTCAGCCGGGAGCCGGACAGACAGACGCCTCCCACCTCCTCCCACAAAGCCATTCCCACTGAGTGGGGTGACCCCAGGAGCTGGGCCTGTCCTTTCCCAGGGCTTCACGGGATACTGGAAAGACAGAACTGCCCAAAGCTATTTTGAGACATGTAATTAGCTGAAAATACCACACAGTGCACACAGACATGCAGGCCGGACTGTCTCTGAGCCCTGTGGATCAGATTCCGGGCTGCATGCTGCCAGGGGGCTCACACCAGTGGCTGTGCATCCACAGCCGGCGTCTCCCTTCCAGTGCACTTCCCTCCTGCCAGGCCACCCTCAAGCTCCCCGTGGCCCATCTGGAAGCCTCCAGGAGCCCACAGGTCCCTCCGCCTACTGATCTGGGGTGGGGCCTCAGGCTGCCTGTTCCTCTGGGTGTGTGCCTCCTGGGCTGTCTGGAGGCCTGTGCGGTGCCCACTAGCCACTCCCCTCTGGACACTCCTGGGTCTGACACTGAACTGCCTCGCTGACACAAAGCACCAGAGTCCATGCACAGAGGGGCGCTGGGTAGGGGCCAGGAGGACCAGTTGCATACCTGTGTCCCCCTCCCCCTTGTCAGCAGTGTTATGACAGAGCAGCTGCTTTTCTGTGACATGCCTCAGTTTCCCCATCTGTCCAGGAGTGGGTTGGCTGAGTCAACATGCAGGCATCAGCTAGCCTCAGGCCCGGGGCAGTATTGGGTTTACAGCCTAGGAGATGCGCAGACCAAACCTACCTGCAGTTGGTTTTCAGTGCACTTGTTAACTCAGTATAAGATGCAGTTCTGTGTGCCTGGGACACAGAAGTCTGCTACCAAGGACAAGGGACAGGGGATGGGCATCAAAGACAGCTCAGCACAGCAGCCCAGATATGCTGACCAGTGGGCCCAGGCATTCCTCTCTGGCTATCCAAAGGGTTGGCCCTAGGACTGCCTTCCTGTTGTGACCACACAAGTCCACAGGCAGCCCTGCCTCATGTGACCCTCGTACACCTCCTCCCAAGGCCCGGGTAGCACCCTGAATAGCCCTGAGCATGCTGGGCCTTGTTAAGCCTGGGGTTCTCCTTTGAGCTAGCACACAGCCAGACAACGGCCAGCTGCAGATGCCAGGGCAGCCCGTCAGGTGACCCCTTGCCAGGTGCTGGTCCCTGACATCAACCAGCTGTGAAGTCAATGGCCAATCAAATATCCCACCCCTAAGTTTCCTTCAAACACTACAAAACAAAGCCACAGCCTTCTTCAAACAGCTGGACCTTCCAGGGCCAACGTTGTACTAGGCCTGGGCTCTGGGAAGTGGCCCAGCAGGAATGCAGCAGCTCCATTGGGAGTACTGTACTCCTGATTGCAGGTGACTTGGAGGCCTCAAGGTCAGTGTGCTTGTACACAACAGGCATGAAGACCCGGAATGTGAATCATGCAGCTCTGAGGCTGGTGAGTGGTGTCTGAAATGATGCAGGCAGAACAGAGGCCCTGGTGGCACCCAGGCTAGTCAAAAGAGGGCCTCTCCACTGCTGTTTTGCCTGACGGCCAGAGGGTACATTCAACTTTCACGGAGACCTCAGGAAGGAGAACGTGCTGCCCTATGCAGAGCCTGCCACACACCTGAGCCCTAATCTGGAAGGGCAATGAGAGCGCTGTGTGGGATGGAGGGAGTTTGCCCTCCCTGGAGGTGCTGGTGGTCAACACAACAGCGCCCACTGCTTCTCTGCCTGCTCAGGTTTGGATTTCTACTCAGAAGAGGACACATTACAGGTTGGGCCATCCCAGGACGTGGCCTGGGCCTTGAGGTGGTCAGCAGTCTCCCTTATGAGCCTCCCTTCTGCTCCCATGTGGTTTAGAGGCTGCTGTCTCTGGGGAGCTGAGATGGAGGCCTTCTGGAGGCCAGCCCTAGCAGGGACCCGCCTGCCTCCCAAGGTCACAGAGAGGCATACAAGTGTTTCTGAGGTGTTCCCTAAGGGGGAAACACTGGCAGTCATGCAGGACAGCCTGAGGCCCCTGCTTCTGGTACAGCTGCTCCATCCTGCACAGTCTTACTCTCCTCAGGGGCCTGAAGTCTGCAGATGGACTCTTGAAGCTCCTGGGAAGCTGGGGTCTGGGCCGCGCTAGGCTGACTCAATCTCCTCTGCAAATGGGTGACCATGTCAACCCTCAGGTCCCCTTAAGTGTCCATGGGAGCATCAGACATTCAGAGTGGGCTCCTGATCCATGAGAGCATCAGATGCTCAGAGTGGGCCTGATGGTTCCTTCCACCAGCATCCTGGTATCCCTTTAGGAAAAGCTGCCTCAGGGGACAGAAGACAAACCTTCAGATCTTTGCTCTCATTTCTACAACTAAGAAGAGAGCTATTCACGTCTGGGTGGCTGCTGTGGTATGGTCCCAGGCCTGGAGCATTTGCTCTGCGGACCCGCTCCCCACCCGGCCTCTTTTATGTGACATTTTCTTTGTGAACAGGTGTGAGGCCCAGCTTTGAAACTTGAGCTTCCATCCTGGCCCCTGGGCTGGGCCAGGCAGCTGAGGGCCTGCTCCCCGCCCCCCTGCTCTCCTTCTTCTTCTCCTTCTATTCTTCCTCCTTCCCTCCTCCCCCTCTTCGGCCTTCCTCCCTTTGCTCCTCCCTGCCCCCCTGCTCTGTTTGGGTTCCCACCCCTTCCTCCTCTCCCTGCACTGCTCCTGCCGCCCAGGCACTGGTTCTGGGAGCACTGTGGACGCAGTGCAGGCAGGGCCCACCATGGGGAAGAACAACTCTGAACAACTCTGCAGACCCGTCTGGCCCAGAGGTCATGAGGTCGCTGCAGGCGGGAGGGGCCTGGGCAGCAGATTGGGAGCCCCCTGCCCCTGCAGCATCGTTTAGACAAACAAGCAGATGGCAGGTGTCAATGGGGACAAAGAGCCATCTGTGCAGCGAGGCTGTCTGCCCTCTCTCACAGGGACTTCATTAAGCCCGACGTCAGAGAGTTGTGCCCCTGCCTGAGCAACCGGCCCTCCCGGACTCCCGAGAACAGAAGCAACTCTGAGCCTTGCCCAGTCCCATGCCCATACCACAATGACCCAGGCCACAGGGCACTGGGCCTCTGCTGCTCACCACTGAGTTCCTGTTGGCTTTTAAGGGCCACCCATGCAGATGCTGCCCAGACAGGGCAGGGGGCCAAGGCCTACGGAATTTCCCATCTGCACCGCTCCCTCTGTTTCAAGTGTCCCTTTCTTGGCAGATGCCCACAGGTCTAAGCCCTTGGGAGACAGTGCTCTCCTGTCCTCTCTGCTCAGGCCCAGGAGGTCTGCACTTCGTGCAAGGGGATTGGATTGGTGTCCAAGGTCCAGCACTCACAGAGGGAGTGCAAATGCCCTGGTGGCCATCTTAGCCATTCCACCAGGACCCCCAGGAGAGGCTGCTGGGCCAGTGTAAATGAGGGAAGATGCCACTCCAGCTGTCACCAGGCACCTTCTTGCTTAGGTTTGAGAAGGGGAGTCAGAAAAGTGTGCTTTTCTGGCAGAAGAGATAGCAACCTGGGGCATTTGGCACTGCTTCCGTGGAGTCTTTTCCAGAGATGTCCCCAAGCAGTCACACATTCCTCTGATCTCAACTCTGAAGTGAGAAGTCTCTTCCTATAGGCTCTGATACTCCTCCCATAGTGAATTTACTGGATATTGAGATTCTGGCTAGACCTTTGTGTTGGCCACATCACTTTTCTTACTCTCCTGACTCCAAACTCTGGGAAAAGTAAGGTGTCTCCACTTTTCTGGAGCTTAATTTGAGCAGTTCACCATTACCTGGTGATGGAGTACCAGAATGGTGAAGGATCTAGTGATGGAAGACCAGAATGATGAAGGACCTTGATGATGAAGGACCTGGTGATAGAGGATCAAGATCATGAAGAACCTTGGTGATGGAAGACCTAGTGATGGAGGACCAGAATGATGAAGGATCTTGGTGATGGAGGACCTGGTGATGGAGGATCAAGATCATGAAGGACCTTGGTGATAGAGGACCTGGTGATGGAGGACCAGAATGATGAAGGATCTTGGTGATGGAGGATCAAGGTGATGGAGGAACTGGTGATGGAGGATCAAGATCATGAAGAAACTTGGTGATGGAAGACCTAGTGATGGAGGACCTAGTGATGAAGGACCAAGATCGTGAAGGAACTTGGTGATGAAGGACCTGGTGATGGAGGACCTGGTGGTGAAAGACCAGAATAATGAAGGAACTTGGTGATGGAGGAACTTGGTGATAAAGGACTAGGATGATGGAGGACCTGGTGATGAAGGATCAAGATCATGAAGGACCTTGGTGATGACAGACCTGGTGAAGGAGGACCAAGATTGTGAAGGACTTTGGTGATGAAAGACCTGTTGAAGGAGGACCCCTGGTGACAGAGGACCTGGTGGTAAAGGACCAGGATGATGAAGGACCTTGATGATGAAGGACATTGTGATGGAGGATCAAGATCATGAAGGACCTTGGTGATGGAGGACCTGGTGATGGAGGATCAGGATCATGAAGAACCTTGGTGATGGAGGACCTAGTGATAAAGGACCAAGATAGTGAAGGACCTTGGTGATGAAAGACCTGGTGAAGGAAGACCCCTGTTGGTGAAGAACCTTGGTGATAAAGGACCTTAGTGATGAAGGACCTTAGTGATGAAGAACCTTAGTGATGAAGAACCTTAGTGATGGAGGGCCATGGTGATGGAGGACCTTGGTGATGAAGGACCTTGGTTATGGAGGACCTTGGTGATGGAGGACCTCTGGTGGTGAAGAACCTTGGTGATGAAGGACCAGGATGATGAAGGACCTTGAATGAATGACCAGGGTGATGAAGGACCTGATGATTAAGGACCTTGGTGATAAAGGATCTTGGTGATGAAGGATCATGGTGATGGAGGACCTTGGTGATGGTGGACCTGGTAATGGAGGACCTTGGTGATGTAGGACCTTGGTGATGGAGGATCTTGGTGATGGAGGATCTTGTTGATGAAGAACCAGGATGATGAGGGACCTGGTGATGAAGGGTTTTGGTGATGAAGGACCTTGGTGATGAAGGACCTTGGTGATGAAGAATCATGGTGATGAAGGACCTTGAATGAACGACCAGGATGATGAAGGACCTGCTGATTAGGGACCTTGGTGATAAAGGGCCTTGGTGATGAAGGATCATGGTGATGGAGGCCCTTGGTGATGACGGACCTGGTGATGGAGGACCAGGATGATGAAACACCTTGGTGATGGAGGACCTTGGTGATGGAGGACCTTGGTAATGAAGGACCTGATGATGGAGAACCTGGATGTGGAAGGACTTGGTGATGAAGGATCCCTGGTGACAGAGGACCTGTGGTGATGGAAAACCTTGGTGATGAAGGACATGAGTGACAGAGGACCCTTGGTGATGGAGGATCCTGGTGATGGAGAACCCTGGTTATAAAGGACACTGGTGACAGAGGACCCCTGGTGATGGAAAAGCCCTAGTGACAGAGGACCCTGGTGATAGATGGCCCTGGTGACAGAGGATCTATGTTTATGGAAGACATCTGTTGATGGAGGACCTTGGTGATGAAGGACCTTGGTGATGGATGACCTTGGTGATGATGGACCTGGTGATGGAGGATCAGGATGATGAAGGACCTTAGTGATGAAGGACCATGATGATGGATGACCTGGTGATGAAGGACCATAGTGATACAGGACCTTGGTAATGAAGGAACTGGTGATAGAGAACTTGGAAGTGGAAGGAGTTGGTGATGAAGTATCCCTGGTGACAGAGGACCAGTGGTGATGGAAAACCTTGGTGATGAAGGATCCCTGGTGACAGAGGACCTGTGGTGATGGAAAACCTTGGTGATGAAGGACATGAGTGACAGAGGACCCTTGGTGATGGAGGATCCTGGTGATGGAGAACCCTGGTTATAAAGGACACTGGTGACAGAGGACCTCTGGTGATGGAAAAGCCCTAGTGACAGAGGACCCTGGTAATAGAGGACCCTATTACAGAGGACCCCAGGTAATGGAGGACCCTGGTGACAGAGGATCACTGGTAGTGGAGGATGCCTGGTGACAAAGGACTCTGGTGATTGAGGAACTTGGTGATGAAAGACCTTGGTGATAGAGAAAATTGGTAATGGAGGAACTTGGTGATGGAGGACCTTGCTGATGAAGGACCCTGGTGACAGTGGATCCCTGGTGGTGGAGGATCCCCGGTGATGGAAGACTTTGGTGATGGAGGACCTTGGTGATGGCGGACGCTGGTGACAGAGGACCCCTAGTTATGAAGGACCCCTAGTGATGGAGGACCCTGGTGATAGAGAACTCTGGCGATGGAGGACCCCTGGTTATGGAGGACCCCTGATGATGGAGGACACTAGTGATGAAGGTCTTTGGTGATAAAGTATCAAAAGTGCTGATATGATTAAGGACTCTTGAAACGAAGGACCCTGGTGATGCAGGACCTTGGTGATGAAGGGTCAATAGTGATGAAGGACCACTGAACATTTTCATCTTTTGTGCATTGATATATTTGTAAAATACAACAAAAATGAATAATAGATACATAAAATGTGTGAGGTTTGGGTTTGGTTCCTATCACTACAAAAAGAAAAAATGAAAGAAGAAGAAGGAGGAGGAGGGCGGACAAGGAGGGGGAGGAGGAGAAGGAGGAGAAAAAGGAGAAGAAATGGGGGAGGAGGAGGAGGGGAAGGAGAATGGGAGGAGGGGAGGAGAACAGGGAGGAGAGAAAA